>CM050172.1:4474638-4548240 GCA_027410445.1 Discoglossus pictus | reverse complement strand
GTTGTTTTTTGGCTATACTCGGTTTGGCCGTTAAGTTCATATTTTTTGACCTCGTATTTTTTTTTCTAAGTGCTGCGGGTTGTATTATGTTTTGCTAAGTGGCAGTTTCCTTGTTGCAAGTGTTACGGGCCGTAATTTTTGCACACATTTTTTTTCAAACTGCTACAGGTCTCGCATTGTGAATGGTGTAATTGAGATTTCTGTTGATGTGTAGTTCCGCGGGTCGTAGGGATGAGTGCCTACGGCGCTGATCTTCACCAGCTCAGTGAGCGCCTTTGGCGCTCCCTGCCTATAATGCACAGGGTCGTAGGGATGAGCGCCTATGACGCTCATCACAACCAGTGCATAGAGCGCCTTTAGAGTTCTCTGCCTAAGTCATACGGGGTCGACGGGATCAGCGCCTATGAAGCTCATCTCCACCAGCACAGTGAGAACCTCTGGCGCACCCTGCCTTAGTCATACGAGGTCGTAGGGATGAGCTTCTATGGCGCTCGTCTCCATCAGCGCAGTGAACGCCTTTGGCGCTCCCTACCTAAGTCATATGGGGTCATAGGGATGAGGGTCTATGGCACTCATCTCCAACAGTGCAAGGAGCGCCTTTGGTGCTCCTTGCCAACAACTGGGGCTCTCGCTTTGCAAGGGCCACAATTGCAGCAGGCTCGCTACACTAGCCTGCAGGCGTTAGCAACAACCCGTATTGCTCACAACTATATGTGACTAGCGACTTGCCCGTCATGACGGCAATGAGATGTGTATGTTTGTAAATTTGTTAGTTAGTAATATACGTATTTGACACTTGTAAGGTCTTAGTTATGTCAAAATAAGTACAATTCTTATATTAAACATGCTTATTTTTGTAACATCTCCTTTTCTTGAGTAAGTGTTAAAGAGTTTTGTAGTAAAAGTATTAACATTTGAATGTAAGAACAGTTGAACTTTAGATTAATCAGTATTGTAAACTTGAGGTAATGGTTTTTTAACATGCAACTTGTAGCTCAAGAACTGTTAACTTAAATATACATTGAATCCAGAGGAAGGCAAACAGTAAAAAACCTCTTTGAAACTAAGCCAATTGTATCAGAGCGGGAAAAATTTAATTCCTTCCTGACCCCATTAACTGGGGATTGGATTACTCCCTGGATTAATGTTTAACATGAAATACAACATTTACATTGTGCCTGAAAACATGCTTGTGCTCTTAACATGAACTTTGTAATATGTCTAAGTAAGGAACTTGAAAGTATTTTTGGGAAACTTAAACTTTCTTATCTGTCGAAGTAAGGAACTTGAAAGGATTTTTTGTCAAACTTGTAACGTTATAAACAGTATCATAGTTAATTAACATTTGAACCGAATTTTTTAAAATAATGCAAGGCAAGTGTTTGGTGGGGCTAATCATGCACAAACAGTACTTCAATGAATTATGACTTAATTCTTCATTTATTGTTAGTTTTCAATTGCTGACCTTTGTTTGTTGGTGTAGTAATTGTTTTAAATGGCACATAGAGTTTCCTGTGGAAAAGTGGTTCTCTAAAAAAAGAACGCGTGACCATAAAGTTTGTCCGCGATGTGTAACCACTGTTCTCTATGTGTTTTACAATTGTATCTTGTTTAATTATGGAAATATTGTTGGTGTAAACTTAATTTCTGTGGAGTAATAATGATTTTTGAAAGAAATGGACGGTTGTCTGTAATTTTTCAGAATTTTTTGCGGTTATATTGTGGTTTATTTAATTTTTGATTATGGTTTGAAATGGCTTTTTTTTTTGTTTGATGGAAAGTTACAGTACTACATAGTAGACAATGTTTTTAGTAAAAATGCATCCAACCTCTAATAAATCACCTTGACTTTCATTGTTTTCAATGTAAACTTTAATAGCCTGTGGGTTTTTGCTCCGTGATAAGGCAACGTATGAAAATACTGGTTGTTCTAAGAAAATACCCACAGATTTGAAAGTTTGTCCTTGTGATTTATTAATGGTCATGGCAAATGCCATAATTATGGGAAATTGTCTTCTTTGAAGTATAAAAGGGAGACTACTTTCACTTGGTGCTAAATCTATCTTTGGTATGAAAACTCTCTCTCCTTTATGGGTACCAGTTAAAATTTCAGCATCTATGAAATGGTCCTTTAATTTTGAGCAATTAATCTTGTCCCATTGCATAGGCCTTTTTTTGGGTTCATATTTTGCAGTAACATGACAATTGCACCTTTCTTTAGCTACAAAATATGTGGTGGCATTCCAGAAGTAGTTAGTGAGTTTATGCATTCAGTGGAAACGTTTGCCTGACTTTCTTTGTCATCAGCAAGTACAGAATCAGCACTGTGATACTTTCTTTGTGTTGAATTCATTTTTTAAAATATTTTATTATTGAGGATCAATGCATCCTTATTTTTACATGTTAGTATGACTTGGTTGGCAAGTTCAGAATAGTTCTGGTTATTTATTGTACTTTCAAATATAACCGATATAAGATCTTGTTGACAAATCATATGAGGTGGGATGTGCACAGTGTTGTCAGTTAAATTTGGTATTTTTTTCAGTTTTTACTTCTCCAATTTTAATAAGCCAATTATTGAAATAATTTTGCCTTCTGATCTCATATTTTGTTGTAACTGAAGATGGGTAGAATGTTTCCATAGGGTACTTGACTTTATACAGTTTTCGATAATGTCGGTTTGATTTCCATGTACAATGACAGGTAATGTTTTTCTAAAATCTCCACCTAACAACATTACCTTTCCACCAAACAGAAAAGTATTATCCATGACTTCACAAAGCAAACGGTCAATACATTGGTGGGCATAGCATGACATTATTGCAGCCTCATCTATTATAATTAATTTACTTTTTTTTATTTTTTTTTGCTTGTAATGATGTCATGTGAATATCTGACACTGATGTTTCTAAAATAGGCACTGGCAGTTTAAATCCACTATCTAACAAAAGTGCAGCAATTCCAGTGGTGGCGAATGCAAGTGCTATTTGTCCTTGTGCTCGTACAAAACTCATTAATAAATTATATAGATAGGTTTTTCCTGATCCGCCAGGTCCATCAAGATAGAAATAACGCTCTGTGACCATGTCATCATCTAGTGCATTTTTTATGGCATTAAATGCTTGCAATTGTAATGTATTTAAAATGCAAGTCTTTCTTGTATCCTTTCTGCTTGTAGTTGAATGTCATAGTCTTCAAAGTTTATGTCATCTATAAGACCTGGATCAGGCAGATTAAAAGTTGCACAACTTAATCCATGAGTTAAAAATACTTCTTGGATTTCCATTAATGCTTTTAAGTGTGCAATGGGTTCATTGTATCATTGCACCAAGTCTTCAGCTATATTACTTTTAAATGTGTCCCACAAAGCTAATGCATTTGGAGCATTTGAGAAGTTACAAATGAATGCAAATTGTTCCCTCATCTGCCGTGGCATTTTACATAGTGCTGCTTCTTCTAGACATCTTTCCCATTCAGTATCATCAGCTAGTAAGTTTCTATATCTGGCAGCCAAATGAAAGGATTCATATACTATGGCCCTCATTCAATTGCGATTTGGCCAATTGAATAGGGCTCTAAATAAGCACATAGCATATATTTTTTAAAGAAGTTTTTAGTTAGTGAAAACCTTGCTTTTGGATAGATGCTTACTAACTAAAAATTTATTTTAAAAAATATGTTATGTGCATATTTAGACCCCTATTCAATTGGCCAAATTGCAATTGAATGAGGCCCTATGTCAGTAACAGTTCTTAAGTGTTCAAAACTTAGTGCTCCAGGAACATTTAAAAGTAGTAGTTGTAAGCAGAAACGTTCAAGGTCTCTTGGACTGACTGTGTAAATTCTTGGTATTATTTTATTTCCTCTGGTTTTTCTTGGTCTCCATAATCCATTAACGAAAACATAGTGATATGGAATTTCAATATATAAGAATTGTGTTGCCTGTGAATCTGTAGAATTTAATTGAAACTATGCAGTTAGTATAGTGTAACGATGCTCACTTTGGGCCAATGCATTATTTTCATTTCCAGCATGGAAATACACTAAGGCCCTCATTCTATTATCAGCCGTAGGAGATGCTAGGCTGCAAGGACCGGCCACAAGCTATTTGCCTATTCTATTCCCTTCCGTCCGGGGACTCCGGCAGGCTTGCGGCCGGCGCCTTGTAATCCCTTGCAGCTACACGCGCCAGAGGAAAGCCTTTGATCTTAAAAGTCCGCAAGAGTTTCGGCCGCAAGAAAATCCCAGTTCCTATTCAATTGCTCCGGTAACCCTCTCTGCAAGGCTAAAACCGAGCAGCAGCTTACTTGCAGCAAAAAGGTCCCGCAGGCACACTATTAAGCACATAATAAAGCCATCCTGCACTCTGAGGAGACTATAAAGTGATTGTAGGTGTTAGCATTCATAGCACAACATTCCCCTACACTCAAATCCGTAAATAATTTTTATTTTATTTTATGTCAAATATCCGTGGAAAAAGTTCAGAGGGCTTGGAGCACCTCAGACCCGCCCACGCCGCGCCCGGAAGATAAACAGTTAATGAAATCTCGGATTTGGGCTTATGTGCAAGCTTGAGAGGGGGTTGCTATTAATCCTCATGTTCCCCATTATGATCCCTAGCATTTACAGAGCTTTACATTGCCGTCTTAAATTTATATTTGCTTTTAAAGATTTCTGAGCTTACGGCCGGTTGCAAGATATACGGCCGGCCATTAGAGGATATCCTTGCGGCGCCGTCTATTTGAATTGCAAGGTAAGGGGAGCACTGCAAGGAATCGCAGCTTTGCGGCCGATTTACGGCCGATAATAGAATGAGGCCCTAAATGTCTTTGTGGCAAATGTACTGCTAATCTATATACTGCATGTGATCTATTGTGCATTTCAAATTTTAAAAGCCACCACATAGCTTCTGGCTCACTGACATAGCGAGCATCTACATGAGATGCAAGTTCGTCATGTATTAACTCAGTGCTTTCGTTATTGTCTGCACTTTTAACGACTACAGTAGCTGCATCATAGCCTTTGTAAATATATTTGTAGACATATTTAATTGATTTGATGGAAGTGCAGACTTCTACATTAATGTGTGCATTATACTTCATAAGTAAATGTGGATTGTATGGTACCACATATTTATTGTCAACGTTTTTGCCACAAATAATGGCACTATCTCCCTCTCTTCTTCTATATAATTGATAGCCATTACAATTGGCATTAGTTTTGTCTCTATAATCTTTTGGAAATTCTTTAGTCCATTAATTATTTTCCATACATGGTGATTGTGGATTAAGCTCCCCACAGAGTCCATAAATCATCCGATGATTTACAATCTCATATAGTCTACCTTGTAGTTCTGGATCTGGTAGTTCAGTAACAATGACTAAATCCACTTTGTCACCAGTATCTAATTTATCTTTTTCTTGAAGGATTTACAGAAGATGTGCATGTGGAAGGCCTCTTTTTTTTAAATTCATTTGTATATACATAAGCAAGACATTTGCCAAATAAGTGACTTATAGTGATATCACGTATTAATTCATTTAATTTAATTTTGAAACCTCTGGCTACTAAATCTGGTCTATCGGAAGCAGTTTGGCCAAGAAGTAAATTTTCTGTAATTTCTGGCCATTGGGGATTACATGTAAATGTAATATATAAACCAGGTTTCCCAAATTTGGTGACAATAGCCATGGCATCATTGTATCTTTCTCACATATTGCATGAGATCCCGGTAAAGAAGATGTTAAAATGATGGCTTTGCCATCTGTCATGTAACTGCTTGTAGCCACCTCAGCAAGATAGTTCATTAATACACAATATTGTTTTACACGTTGTTTATCTTATTGATATTTTATGAAGTTTAAATTATTGGCCTCAACTTGCAAATAGGAATCAATAATCCATTGTTGGGTTACTTTTCCACCACATAAAATCGGATTAAATGTATTCCGAATGGAAATTTGAGCTACTTTAAATTCAAGCATGGAAATATTATTTCGCATTCGGACTTCAGAATTTGGGTAACTGGGAAGGGTTAATTTTGGTTGCCAGCCTGCTTTTCCGTGTGGGAAAAAAATGGGATATGTCATTGGATCTAAATTAGTACTTAATATACTGATATTAATGAATGGTTGCTCATCATTTCTGGGATATATTCTAATGTCTCTTTATAAGCTTGACTGTAGGGGTTATTGGCCATAATTTTATCTAGCTCTAAAAAAACACTGGGTAAGCATTTTTTATTTTCTTGCAGCTGCTTTCCTTGATCAACAGGTTCCATTGTATCTAGGACACATAGTAGAGCAAATTTTCTTTGCTCTCCTTCCTCTGGATGTAAATGGGAAGTACGATAGTAAATTTGGCCTTGGACTTTAAAGACTTTAAGGACCATGTCCTGGTACATTAGCAGCTAATGTTGCCTACATGCAATGGATATGATGCAAAGGATATGGCACTATTGCAGGATCTTATGTTTGTTTTGACATTTTTGTAGTTTGGAAAAGTAGGTTCAGTCATAATGTTTTGTAAATATGTTGGGAATTGTTTTCTTTCTGGTAGTTTGACCTTGCCTTTTTGACAGCAACTAATTAACTGTCCATCTCTGGGTCTTTCCTGTTTAAAATGATAAGCCTTACAAAACTGACAGAGAATATTTATGTCACCACAATTATGAACCTCTACTGCTAAAGACTTGAGTAAAGGACAATTTGAAGAGAATATATCAGTTTCAGTTTGTAATTCATCATTTGAAATGTTATGTGATGCTTGAGTAACAGGTTCTAAATGCTTTTGTTTTTTAGTCACTTTTTTGGGTGAAGCTTTTATTTTTTCAGCTGATAGTCTTTTGCTTGCAAGTCATTTCCGTTCTTTTTCTCATCAAATTTCCTTCTGCTTCGGCGTCTGCTGGTTTGCCCATCTTTGTTGTCGTTCTCTAGCTTGAAGTCTTATCTTTTCCTGTTTGGTGTCGTTATCAGCCATCTTAATCTGGAAATGAAAAGAATGTATCATTAGTTTAGTTAGGGATATTAAGTTGGTTTCTAAAATGTTTTTGTTGCAACACTGTTGTGATTTAAATTACATTTTGTTTGTATGTGATTATAGGTCATTGTAGATGAACTTGCTTTCTATTGTTAAATATTATTTTTTTTGCTGTTACTTTTTATCTTGTAGGTTCTAATTTTTGGCTTAGAGGCATAGCACACCCAAGGTAATTGCATTATAGCTTATTGTAGATGTAGTAGCTTTATAGTGTTAAATGAGTATGTTTTTTTTTTAAATGTTTTGGTTGTTCAATGTTTTTTATCTTTTAGGTTTGTAGGGTTGGCTTAGAGGCATAGTAGAGGCTAAAAATTGTAGTAATATATTGGTCTTTGGAATTTGTACTGCAGGGGATTGTTGTAATACTATTCTTCTATTTTACTTAAAGGCTTATATGGTGTGGGTGTGAAAAGAAGGTTTGTATTGTTGTTTGTTAGGTGTTAGTAGTATTTGTTGTAGTATTCTATTTTATAGAATGGTATAGTGTCTGTTTAGGTGTCTGTGCCTAATATTGTATGTTAGGGCTCTGAACTTAGAATTAATATTTTATTTTTTGATGTGTTTTCATTATTTCTTGTACTATGCTGTTTTATCTTGGGCACGTTTTGTTTGATGGATTGAAGTTAGTGTTTACTGTTAAAGGTTGTTGTACGTAAAAGCTAATTAGTAGGTAAATGAGAAATGTGTCAATAATATTTTGTGAAATCTGGTGATTTGTGGTGCTTATTGTTGTTGGTGTGTTGTTGTTTTATTTTATTTTTTCTCTTGACATTGCTACACAGCAAACATGTTCATTTTGTTTTCTCTTTTTTTTACTTGTTGTACTGTACCTTGTTGGAAGTGTGATTTCAAGATGAATATCCCTCGATCCGCTGTTGGAAATCTTTGTGCGAGAGTCTTCACACAGTGTCTGTTGTAAAAGAAAAAGATAACTGTTATTTGATGATAATGTATTTGTCATGAATAGCATAGTTTATTTTTTTGCAAAGCAATGTCTTCTGATATTGTGAGAAAGCGTACAGCGCTGGCTGTAATTAATTAGTAATGTGTTTTGTGTACACCACTGTTGTAATTGTATTTTTCTTTTAGTGTAGTAGTTGGTTGGGCATGAAACAGGATTATTTATTTTTTTATACTGTATCTGTTATCCTGATTTCTTATGCTATACTATTTTTGTGCACCACTTAAAAATTGTTTGATTTTAGTGCTGGGCTACAGTTATATTCTTTTTTAGATTAATCATTAAAGTTATTTCCATTTTGTATATGTTAGCAATGTTTGTTGGACTATCCTGTTTTGTGTCCACCACTTTTGGAATGCTGTATTTGGCTTGTGAATGAGGGTTAAAAGTTGTTGTAGAGTAAAGCTGACTGTGAATTGTATTTTCTCTATGTTGGAACTATTTGCAGTAGTATCCTGTTTAGCTTCCGCCAATTTTGGTATGCTTAATTTGGCTTCTTAGTGAGGATTAAGGGTTATTCAACAGTAAACGGGAATGTTAAGTTACTTTTGTATATGTTTTTGCAATTTTTTGTACTATCCTGTTTTGTGTCCACCATATTTTGGATGCTGCGTTTGCCACTTTTGGTATGCTTAATTTGGCTTCTTTGTGAAGGTTAGAGGTTGTTGGACAGTAAACAGGAATGTTAATTGTTTTAGTTTTGGAAAAGGATGTTCTTTTTCTGCATGTAATGTATTTTTGTATCTTACCTCTTCTTCTTTCTTTCTGTTCTTTAAAAGTGATCCTCTTTCACAGTCCACGCTGCAAATTCTTGAGTGACGCTGTTGATGCAGAGTCTGTTTGAATAGTGAAAAAAACGGGAAAGATTGAGCTGCAGGTTAAATATGAATTAATGTTATTTGAATATACTTCTTTGATTACTTTGAGTTAAGATTAGCTATAGGGCCTATACACATATATATGCATTTCACATGAATGACGTCTTGATTGGGAATGTTTGAAATCTTTTTTTTTTTTTTTTTTGCACGTTTTTTGGGGGGGTCTTTCTTAAAAAATTAAATGTATTATAGCTTACCTCTCAATTTGAATTTGCAGATTGTGAAGTTGTAAATTAGGAAGTAATTCTCTTCTGAAGTAACGGCAGCAGTGACATGTCCAGTCACACTGAGGAGAAATGTAGAATTTTCTGGAAAGTAGGCAGTATTTATAAGCTTTGAGGAGCTTGAAACCGCTAAAACGCAATACACATGCGCTATTTGCGTTCCAGCTTTAAATTTGCATTCCAATAGCCATTTTGCGGCTAATAGTTGTCTTTTTTATGTAAAATGGTGAGTAATAGCAGTGTGGTACGTGCTGCATAGTGTGTGTTATGTGCCTCGTGAACTGGACTGGAGCATTTGTTTCCGTTTTGCGAGTAAGTGTATTAGTTTTGCGTCCTTAGCCTAGTTTAAGTTTTGTACGGCACCCATTTTTTCTCTCACTAAGGTGATTTTCGGGTGTCTAAACTTTGTAATTTGGAATTAAATCGAGGTGTAACTTCACTTACAGAGGTCCTGGGTTCCCCCACTTGCTGTGGGTAAGCTTTGTATGTGTTTGTTGTGTGTATTTCTTGTGTTACAAATGTTTTTCGGGTCGCACGGGTTGCGTCTTTGTTTTCAGATCTCGTACGTCTTTTTTGGAAAATCCGTAGGAGTTTGGTGCTGTTTTGCGTCTTTAGTGTCCTGTAGCCTTGTTTTCGTTTTGTTTCGGCGCCCATTTTTTCTCTTGCTTATGGGATTTTCGGGTGTCTAAACTCTTTTATTTCGAGTGAAATTGAGGTGTAAATTCAGTTTTTGAAATCCTGGCTGCCTCTCCTTCCTGTACGTAACCTTTTTATGTATTTGTTGTGTGTATTTCTTGTGTTTGTAATGTTTTCATGTGCGCAGGTTTCGTGCGGTAAGGTCGTTTTTTTGCAAGGTCGTAATGGGTCGTAACAAGTCTCCGATTTTTGTGTCGTAAGTCTGTAAATTTTGCGAGGTCCGCAGTTGTTGGCATGGAGCACCGAAAGGCGCTCCATGCCAGCAACTGCGGCCCTCGCTTTGCCAGGGCCGCGTGCTCACAACTATATATGTGATGTATACAGTGTCTTGCAAAAGTATTTCCCCCCCTTGGTTTTTTACCTATTTTGTTACATTACAGCCTTAAGTTAAATGTTTTGTTAATCTGAATTTTATGTGATGGATCAGAACACAATAGTCTAAGTTGGTGAAGTGAAATGAGAAAAATATATGCATAAAACAATTTTTTATAAATAAAAACAGAAAATTGGCATGTGCATATGTAATTACTCCCTTTGTTATGAAGCCCATAAAAAGCTCTGGTGCAACCAATTATCTTCAGAAGTCCCATAATTAGTGAAATCATATCCACCTGTGTGCAATCTAACTGTCACATGATCTGTAAATATTTTATTTGCCTTTGCAGCTGCTGCTTGGCTTTGAGTACTGTTAACTAGGTGGTTGTCCACAAGCACTCCTAAATCCCTTTAAATATCTGATACACCTAGATTTGCTCCATTAAGATGATAAATTGCATGGCTGTTTTTTCCTTCCCAGATGCATAACCTTACATTTATTTGTATTAAATCTCATCTGCCATTTAGATGCCCATTCCTCAATTTTATGTAAATCCCTTTGGAGGGAAAGCACATAATTATCTGATTTAATTACCATGCACAACTTTGTGTCATCAGCGAAAATGGAGACACCACACTCCAATCCCACCTCAAAGTCATTAATAAATATGTTAAAAAGGAGAGGACCTAATACTGAACCCTGAGGAACCCTCTTACCACATTAGTCCAATCGGAGTATGTTCCATTTACAACAACCCTTTGCTTTCTGTCTATTAGCCAGCTCTCAATCCAAGAGCAGATATTTACTGCAATTCCTGTATCTCTTAGTTTGCACAATAGTCTCCCATGTGGCAATGTATCAAAAGCCTTTGTAAAATCCAAAAAGACTATATCCACTATCCCTCATAAATCCATGTTGACTCCTACTTATAATCCTGTTCAAATAGATATATTCTTGTATATTATCCCTTATTAACCCTTCTAAAAGCTTCCCCATTACAGAAGTGGGGCTCACTGATCTATAAATCCCCGGATTTGCTCTTGCTCCCTTTTTAAATATAGGTATCACATCTGCTTTTGTCCAGTCATCTGGTAGAGACCCTGTGTTGTGTGAATATTGAAAAATTAAATACAGTATAATGGTTTGGCTATTACAGAAACCAGTTCCCTCAGTACCCGTGGATGTATTCCATCAGGACTCGGGGCTTTATTAACATTCATTTTTTCCAACCACTTTTGGATTACTTCCTGTGTTAACCAATTAGTTGGCAAAGGTAGTGTAGCCCTATTATGCTGCAGTGTCCCAACCACTGGTACCTCCCTTGTGTATACCGAAGAGAAGAACCTATTTAGCTCATCTGCCTTTTCCTGGTCACAAATTTTCAGATGGCCTGTTTCACATTCTAAGGTTCCTATAGCTTTCTCCCTCGAGTTCTTCCCATTAGTTTACTTAAAAACATATTTTAGGGTTAGTCTTACTCTCTTTTGCAATTCATTTTTAATTTTCTAATAGCGCTTTTGCAAGCCTTGTTGATTTCCTTATACTCCCGTAAAGCAGTCTCTATCCCCTCTTGTTTGTATTATTTAAATGCCTGTTTTTTTACTCCGTATCTTGATCTTTAAATCATTGATAAGCCATATTGGATGGGATTTACTCCTTTTACTTTTATTCCCACATCATATATGCCGATGTGTATGTATATTTAGTAAGGATTTAAATGTTGTCCATTTATGTTCAGTGTTTTTATCTATCAGTTCTCTGTACCAGTCTATACTTTGTATTGCTGCCCTATATAATAAACAAAATATACATTTCACTTACCTTGGCACGATGCTCCTAGTTCCGGGCCTCCCCAAACTAATGAGGCCCCTAGAGCCTTTTCCGTAAGAAAATTGGCATCCCTGCATTTCGATTGGCTGAAAACGCTGTCAATCCAATTTTAGCCAATACGAAGGCGCCAAGGTGTGAGCCAATCAGAATGGGATGCACCCCATATCCCATTCTAATTGACTAATGTACCTGTCAATCTTTTTTAAATGAGATACATCAGTAACGGGTGTTTGGCTAGAGGCACTTGCACATTCTGATTGGCTGCAGTCTAATTGACAGTGACAACAGGCAATCAGAATGTGCTATTTCCTTCAGCCAATCAAAATGAAATACACCCCCACCAGGTGATTGGCTCTAGACATCTGCTCCTTCTGATTGGCTGTTCTCTGATTGACAATGACAACAGCAAATCAGAAGGCACCGATGCCTTCAGCCAATCATCCCATGGGGGTGTATCCCATTGTCATTGGTTGAAGGCAATAGAGCCTACTCATTGGTTTGAATAAAAGATGTATTAGCCAATTAAAATGGGATATGGGTTGTATCCCATTCTGATCGGCTCACACCTTGACACCTTCTGATTGGCTAAAATTTGATTGACGGCATTTTCACCCAACCAGAAGGCACCTTTGCCAATAGCATCGGGGAGCTCCGCAAATGTGGAGCTCTGTTAGATTTTTTTTGATTTTTTTATTACAGCTTGGATTCTTCCAGGGCCCAGGTGGGCCTGAAGAAGAGGAGAACGGGTGTTGTACTAATTGTTTTTCTTTTTTTCTAGGGGGTGATCTGAAGGGACATCTGCAAAGGTAAGTGGTCTTAATTAATCTATTTTAGGTTAGATTTAGGGTTTGTGTATGTAGATAGGATTTAATGTATGTTACATAGGGGGTATGCATGTATTTTAGATAGGGGGTATTGTATTTTAGATAGGGGGTATGTATGTATTTTAGATAGGGGGTATTAGATTTTACATAGGGGTAATGTACATATTTTGGAATGGGGTAATTACATTTTATTAATGTAGTGTATATATTTTGCATGTATTTCCTTTTCAGGTGTGTAATATTTTCTTTTTTGTAGTGGGTGGGTTGTAATGTACCTTTTTTTCTTTTTTGTAATGTAGCTTTTTTATTTTTGTAATGTACATTTTTTTATTTTCTGTAATGTAGCTTTTTTATTTTCTGTGACTTAGGTTTTATTATTTACCCTTAGATTGTAAATTTCTATCCTAAGTACTTTGGAAATTCACAATGGACATTGGATTCCTAGCTAAAAGAAAGGGCCCTCCTTCCTTTGCTAAATGTTAATCTGTATTTATCTTTGTCTGAAACTAATTTATGTACAGCGCTACGGAATATGTCGGGGTGTTATAAATAAACTATTATAATAATAATTATTATTTTTTGTGAGTTAGGTTTTATTATTTTCTGTAATTAGTGGGGTAGGGGGGTTTATTAGTGAGTAGGTAGGTAGTGTAGGTAGGTAGTGTGGGTGTTAATAGGTTAGTGAAGAGGGTTACTTTAGATTTAATGCTTTATTAGGGGGTATAGTACAGTGTAGTCTTTGTACTTAGTGTCATGAGAGTCCTGGAGGTCCCTTATCAGACTAATGGGGTTAAATAGAGGCTTATAAGGGTCTGTATAGACCCCCATAAGAGACCAGGTTAAAATAGTGTAGTGCTTATACTTTGTGTCATTAAGGTTCCTGAATGACCCTCATGGCACTTATAGTGTTATTACATGGGTTCATTAGTGTGTTAGAGGGGTCTATATAGTTGAGGCACCCAGTACACTCACATTGTGTGACAATATATTTCCTCCCAAAAAGTGGCGTGTGTCTAATCATTATAGTTATATACAACTTCTACTTATACCCTTATGTGCCATACCCAACTGGGCCTTGTCTTGCCCCAAAAGCTAACTTGAAACCATGCATTATAGAAATGGTAATCATCTAGATTTTCTATAGCTTCTAAAGATCTCTCTTATAAATTTGTTGTAGACTTTACATATTGGCCTGCGTTGGCACCCAAGCTGCCGTGATTATATAACTTGGAAGTCAGCTTCTTGAGCTGATTCAATCACATGCAATATGATGTCCTCACGCTAACAGAGCGAAACTCTGACTCTAACTCTATGCTAAATCAGGTCAGTAGCTGGATATATCAAATATGGATAGTAAGGGTATTGCACTAAGGACATTGCACTAACTACAAAAATGTATATAAATCAGGTTAGGAAAATCGTGAAGAGAGTCCATAAGGACTCCTCCACCATCAAGAGAGCTTTGATAAAGCCCTGTAGGAAATTATACATTTTATATGCTACAGTTCCAAATAGATGACAGTCAGGTCTCCTACTTTAGTGTTCATGGAAAATCAGCTATTTGATGAGGTTATGTTTTCTTATATGTGACAACCCACTCTTTTAAAGCTCAAAAAAAGGACCCACCCTTCTTTGTAATGTGTTAATATTGTTTTTTATGTGGACTTAACCCCTGTACAGCGGTATGGAATATGTTGGCACGTTACAAATAAAGATTATAATAATCATAATAATAATAATAATAATAATTACTTCCTTTCTTCTACAAGTCTGCTAACACTCCACACAGTCCCAACTTAGGTCTTGATCACATGGCTTCTGTAGATAATCATACTAGTGAATATTTAACATTAATCCTTATGTAGCTATTACATTCCAGCCACAGTAAACCCTCACAAGTGATCACTGTATATGAACCGTTCACTATGGGAGATTTTACAGAAAGTGCTATTATATGGCTTCTCTAAGGGTTTACTGAACTCCTTAAGTATATTTGTAAGGATGCTTAAAAGTGCTCACAACCTACTTATCTTTACATTACAAATCCTCTGACTACATAAGAAAACGTTCTTACATGAGCATCACTGTGGGAGCCGTGGACCTCTTCCTCTCCTCCTCTCCTTAACCTGTGTCCTAAGAACTTCTGCTGATGAATGAGCCTTGTGGGAGATCTAATGGGAGCCATGTAATCAGGCGTTTAGGGATCCCTGGTGGACAAGTGGTTAGGATATGGTGCTTTCACCACTGTCAACTTGGGTTCAATTCCAAGTAAGGGAATCAAAGGGTCACACCACCCTGATGCCGAGCAGGGTTGGACCTAATCAGTACTTGGATGGAAGACCACCTAGGAATACCAGGAACTGTATGCTGTGGCCCACTGGAGAAGAAACTGGCAACCCACTCCAGTATCTCTGCCATGAATGCCAAGTGGATCAGCATGATCATGGATATAGATATGTCCTTGTGTGTTACAGCCCATGAGGTCACAGAGAGTCAGAAACAACTGAATGAAGGGAATAAAAAAAACAGACACTTAAACATGTTACTGCAATCATACACACATTGCTATGGTGCCAGATGCAGTCGTGGAGCCACAGTGGGCGTCCTCTGACAAGAAGAACTTGTCACATCAAGCTCAGTTTCATAACAACTTCTTTAGTAACACAAAACAATATTTAAAATAAGTTTTAAGATAAGTGGAATTAAAAAGGATTTAAAACATAAAATATCTCCACTTAATTTTAGGGGAGATGTTTATCAATTTAACATTACTTTTTATCCCTACTTGATAAATATATTACTGGTAGCGACTTGCCCGTCAAAAATACAATTTGGGGAATACAATTTGAAGCCATGGGAATGCTGTTTGAGACATAATTAAAAATGTTTTGTACTGTGAGGACCTTCCGCGATCATTGCGCTGAGCGCCTTCGGCATTCTAAATAGGCTGCTTGCGCGATTGTGTAACTCCTTGTGTATAGTCATAATGTTATTAATGTGATACGTGTCTCATGAGCATTTTCCTTGAGTCTCTTGTATTTTGTAGTTTGTAGTGTGATGTGTAAAGTGCTATGTGATTTGCAGTGTTTTGCACGGTCCGCGGTCATGTAGCCTTGTTTTCATTTTTTTCGGCGGCTATTTTTTTATTCGCTTAGGATGTTCGTGTGTCGAAAATCGTCTAAATCAAGTGAAATTTGCATTCCATCTCACTCGCAGACGTCCTGGCTGTTGCCCCATGCTGTCTGTGATGTTTGTGGATTTTTTTGGGGTGTATTTAGTGTGTTTTTGGGGTTTTTGGTTCGAGCGCTAATGTCGTACATTTTTGCGTCTTGTATTTTAATGACTCGCCTCGCTTAGCGAGGCTTCCAGCGGCTAAGTGCTACATTTTGACAGCTCACCTTGTAGTGATTAGGGCCTTTGGTGCTCATCGGCTATGTCCTTCGCGTTAATGGCTCTACTCGCTTTTGTACGCACCTCGCAAAGCGCGACAATGTCTTTCAGTTTGACAACTATTATATGTGATGCCCATACTGAAAATAGCTCATCTTTTTATTAATTAAATATTGACTCTGCAAACATAAGAAACAATAACACAAACAGTATATGGTACTATAGTATTAAACTGTCAGAAATATGTAAGAACTTCACCTTCACGAGTCTGCAAACCTCTATATTTTCCATGTAATGTTATAAATAGAGTGATAGATACAGCAGGAGCATTGGAAAAAGAAACCGAATCCTCCGAGATTTGCAATGAGCAGATTGTACTGTAATGATATACAGTATTTGCATGGATACAGTATTACACCCACAGTCTGATCAGAGAGAATACACATTAACTCCTTCTTATTTATACAGTGCAAGACATTACCTGATGTACCTGGTTCCCTATCTTACAGTACTAGTAATACTCTCTGTACATGATATGTACAAACCCGGGTAATCTCGGTGCCCGTCATTTACAGATAAGTCCTAACTATAAACATGTCTTTACCTTGGACTGTAAGTACCTGAATCTATTTGTAGGACTGTCTTATTAAACATGTCTTTTACTGTAGTCCCCGGGACCACATACAAACTAAAAAATAATGTAGTTACATTCCAGGGGTAATTAGCAAATATTTATTGCATTCTCTTTAATAGTGTTTTCTGGCAGTATATTTAAAAAAATAATAATAATTACCTCCTTATTTGTTTTGTAGTTGTGAATAAGGAAGTTATTGCACATGTGGTATATGTCCTGCGGTGTTGAGAGAGAGACTCTGAACATCACTTAGTAAACTTATAATATTTTCTAATTACCACATAGACAAGCAAAAAAAAAAAAAAAAAAAAACACTTTATTACAATTTGTTAAAAACAAAAAATTAACCGTTACAATAATACAACTAAATGGCAGGGAAATGCTGTGGCTGATCAACTTCTTGTCTTTAGGGAATCTTATATGGTGAGGATAGTCAGTTGTTAGTATTGAGAGTTCAAATTGATAAAGTGTTTTGATTAACCAGCAAAACTTAAATAGCTGACCCAAGGATACTAATAACACAATCTCAATTGGGATCATATTGGTCTTTGAACCTAAACCAATTGGACACACAAATAATAAATAATACAGATATAATGTATTAATATTCTAGGTACATATAATATTCATATATAACACATAATATAAATAATAATGTCATCCTGGTATATGTTGAATAACATCAGAGTCTATCCCAACATAACAAATAAATTCAGTAGTTCTTATCTTGTACAGTATGTTATTATCTGATGAGTAAATGCCAGTAGCTTCCGTGGCCTTTAGTTCAATCTGGGTGACGCTCCATGATGACGTCATCAAAGCAGTTTGGATGGCGGCCGACGCGCACGTTTCGTAGATGCATATCAGGGCCAGACCTTAGGTCAGATATTTAGTCAAATAGTATAGTTAGTTAGATATATTTTATAGCTCAGATCACGGGGTAAGTGACAGGCCCCCAGCTCCACCAGATTTATTATATATTTTCATGTGACAACACTGAAGAAATGACACTCTGCTACAATGTAAAGTAGTAGGTGTACGGCCTGTATAACAGTGTAAATGTGCTGTCCCCTCAAAATAACTCAACACACCCATTAATATCTAAACCGTTGGCAACAAAAGTGAATACACCCCTAAGTGGAAATGTCAAAATGTTTTTCTTTTATTATTATCGTTTATTTGTAACGCGCCAACATATTCCGTAGCACAATACATAGGTTAAGTTATAGGCAAAGACAAATTCAAAATGAATACATTGCCAAGAATGGAGGGCCCTATCTTTTTCAGCTTGGAATCTGGTGTCCATAGCGCTTTCCCTAAATCACCTTGCAGGATTGAAACTTGCAGTGTTACAATCTAAGTCTCAATATTTTGTGTGGCCACCATTATTTTTCAGTACTAACTAAACCCTCATGGGCATGGTGTTCAGCAGAGCTTCAAAGGTCATGGGCATGGTGTTCAGCAGAGCTTCAAAAGTCCTCTCCTCCATGATGACATCATGGAGCTGGTGGATGTTATAGACCTTGCACTCCCCCACCTTCTCTTTGAGGATGCCCCACAGATGCTCAATAGGGCTTAGGTATGGTGACAGTCCATCCTTTACCTTCAGCTTCTTTAGCAAGGCAGTGGTCGTCTTGGAGGTGTGTTTGGGGTTGTTATCATGTTGGAATACTGCCCTGTGGCCCAGTCTCTGAAAGGAGGGGATCATGCTCTGCTTCAGTATGTCCCAGTACATGTTGGCATTCATAGTTCCCTCAATAAACTTCCCTGATCCAGGAAAAAACCTGCAATGCCTACCTACCAGGGGAAAAACCCAATGCCCCATATCTCCAGCGCACCGCCACCCCCACCACCCCCCTAACCCAACTGGCCCCTGTCCACAGTACCCTCCCACCTCTTATCCCAAACTTCCCCCCAACCCAGAGCCCTCCCTCTGCCCCCTATAGTGCCCCCCTGATGCCCCTGGCCTTGACCATGGGTACCTAGCCCTGATCCCACCAGCAGCACCACTTACCATGTCCCCCGGCACAAACACACTCTTCAGCCGATGTCTGGATCTTCTTTCGTGGATACTTCTGGAGCTCTGACACTACTCTATCACTCTGACTGCCTCACGGGAAGTGTTCGGAAGTGTCAGAAGGCCCGGGGTATCCATGCAGGTTGGAGACAGCTCCACTTCTTCCTGGGGCTCCACAGAAGAACGCATGCCTGTCAGCATTGGTGGTGGTCCAGGCTCTTTGGTGGGGAGGGAACTCTCTGAAGATAGGGCCTCCACATCCATCCTGGCATCCTCTTCTGCCCTCTCGTTGCCACCTTTACCGGCATAAGCCTCGTTGCAGGCTGACCTGCTGTCCTCTAGCCCCTGGGACTGCTCCTCTTCTTCCTCCCAGGTGAAGTTGCCCAGCTTGACCACTGGTCCCAGAGGTAATAGACTGCACCATCTGCTGAAGCCAGTCCACAGGATGTGGGGGATGACATGGTGGAGATATTACACCTGCCACCGCCTGACATGACTGACCAGGGCGGGAAACACTACTTCTGTTGCCCACTGACCACTCTCTATTAGGACCAACCCACACACACTTCCTAGCACTTATCCTGGTCAAAAGCCCCCTCCCCCACTCTGTCTCCAGGGGCTGCCTTTTTACCAAACACAGAAACCTTCTCAAATCTGGTTTAAGCCAACTCAGGGACTCTACAAATGTGGACACTGCAAAGCTTGCAGGTTTTTAAAACCTGCAAGCAATTTGTTAATTTGTTATCCCATTAAAAAGTTTTGCAACTGTAGTTGAAGGGAGGGATTTATATCATTCAATGTTCAGGCAACAAGACATATGTAGGTAAAACTATGCGTGAGCTGAAAAATAGAGCTTTGGAGCAAATGTATACCATCAAAAAAGAACTGCATACTCCAGTTGCATTAAACTTCAAACAATATCACAAAAACAACATTGATAGCATTCAATTTTTTGTTATAGATTATGTATAACTGGGACCAAGAAAAGGCGATCTGGAAAAACATCTGTTGCAAAAAGAGAACAAATGGATCTACGTTTGGAACAAACACAGTGGAGGGAGAGGGGGGAAAGAGACAAAGGGGGGGTAGAAAGAGACACAGGAGGGAAAGAGACACAGGGGAGGGATAGAGATGCATGGGAGAGAGGGGGGGGAGAGTCACAGGAGGGAAAGAGACACAGGGGAGGGTGTTAGAGACACGTGAGGGAGAGGGGGTAAAAAAACAGGGTGGGGGAAGGAGACACAAGGGAGGGAAAGGATAGGGAAAGGACACACAAGGGAGGGAGAGAAGGGGGAAATGAGATGAAAGGGAGGAAGTAGACAGGGGGAGAGACTCACAATTAGCTCCAAATGCTCTCATCGTGAGGCCAGTAAAGTAGACCTGGGAGAGTGGGAAGGGGGGAGGATCGCAATGAGCGCCAAAGGTGCTGATTGCAAGGCCCGCGATGAGTTCCCAAAGGCACTCATTGCCAGGCCAGTAAAGAAGAGGGGGAGAGGCTCCCATTGTGTGGCAAACAGCATTGCCAGGCTTCACGTTTTATTGCTGTCATTTTTGACAGGCAAGTCGCTAGTATATTTTATATACTATCAGCCTTATTAAATTGCAATTCTGCAAATTTAAAAGGACTCTATTTAAGCACAAAGCACATAATTATTTTTACAGAAGTTTTTAGTTAGTGAACTTCTATCCAAAAGCAAGGTCTTCACTAACTAAAAACTTCTGTAAAAAAAATATGCTTTGTGCTTAAATAGAGCCCTTTTAAATTTGCCGAATCGCAATTTAATAAGGCTGTATATTTTATTTGTAAAGTAGCATTACTCAGAGTCATTAGCGATACAGGGCATGCATTGGCTGAGAGATAGTATGTTATTGCAGAGAAGATTGCTGTTGTTAGAAACGTATCTTTGTGAATCAGGAGGTAGATCGTTTTATGAATACTCATATGAGCAAGAATGTGACTTCATTTGAAGCTAATCACGATGTGGCCTCACTTTTATATACTGCTCCAGGTCAATATTGAATTAGGTCTGTGGTGATGTATTGAGAATACACACTGGAATTTGGCTCTACACCATTGTAGATAGGAATTGTGAAGGAACACACAATATGTTGATTGATATTCAGTAACACATATTATTTAAATACCTTATTTATGTCTGTTTCTTGCAATAGTTTAAACAGCCCTCAGCCTTAAAAATATTATTTTGATCTTGATAATATTAATCGGACATGGATTTTCACTTTACTGCTCTATAGCAAATGTAGCATTAATATATATACACACATATATATATATATATATATATATATATATATATATATATATATAGTAAGGGTCCCCGGTCAGAACCCCCTCTGCATTAAATGGCTCACACCGATGCGCAATTCCGGTCGCTGGGGTACAATAAGTACCCCAGCCACACCTAACCCCATCTCTTATGGGGGTCTATACAGACCCCCATAAGCCTCTATTTACTCCATTAGTCCCATAGGAGTCTATAAAGACCTTTATGGGACAATAATAACCATAACAGTAAACCCATAAGTGCCGTGAGGGTTCTCCAGGACCCTCATGACACTAAGTAGGTACACTTCCCTACACTACACTATTAGCCCCCAATAAACCAATACATCTAAACCAACCCCCCTCTAACTAATGAACCCCTCTGAAACTAATAAACCCCACTCTAGTGAACCCCCCTCTAACTAATGAACACCCCTCCTCCCTATCCTATTAACCCCTTCTACCCTAACCTATTAACCCCTACACTGCCTACCTAACGCCCTATTAAACCCCCAACACCCCACTAATTACAAAAACAATAAACCCCCACTAATTACAACAAAATTAATAAAACATAGATTACAGAAATAAAAAAAAGAACATTACAGAAAATAAAAAATAGAACATTACAGAAAATATAAACACCCCACAACTTACAGAAAAAAAAAAATCAAATAAAACATAAAACTATCATTCTAAACACATCCCCATGACATTAAAAAAAATCCCACACCTAGCAATAAAAAAAGTTTATAATATACCACTAACCTTGCCAAAATACCCCTCTAGTGATGATGTTTTTTTTTGCTTCGTCCCTAGACAAGGGCCCATCCATATATGTTCACAGGTTGGCACAACTACAAAAAAATAAAGATTACTAATAATAAAAAAAAATACATACGACATATAACACAATACATTCTAAATAGTACAGTTACCTGTCCCAAATGCCATCCAGCGAAAACCCACAGGCTAAAAAATTAAAAAAATCTAACAGAGCTTCTCCCTTGAGGAATTCCCCGGTTCAAATGAGGGTTCTCTTTTATGCTCCAGTAAAATTTAGAAATGGTGCCTTCTGATTACCTGAAAATGCTGTTAATCATGTTTCAGCCAATCAGAATGTGCAGAGGTGTTTGTGAATCAATCAGAATGGGATACACCCCTATAACCCATTTTGATTGGCTGATGTACCTGTCAAACATTAGTAATCCTATCAGAAGGCGCTATTGCCTTTAGCTAATCAGAATGGGAAATACCCCCACGGGATGTATTACATTGTGATTGGCTCCAAGCTTCTGCCTCTTCTGATTGGCTGCAATCTGATTGACAGTTAAATCAGCCAATCAGAAGAGGCAGATGCTTGGAGCCAATCACAATGGGATATACCCTATGGGGTGAATCCCATTATGATTGGCTGAAGGCAATAGGACTTAAGGACCTATGGGGACCTCTAGGGACATTTAAGGACCTCTGCAGTGCCAAAGTAGCCCGCAAGTAGGAGGCAATTGAATAGCTAAGTAACTTGCTCTCTCCACTTGCGGGTCCGGATTTCAAAATAGTAGCAATTGAATGAGGCTTTTAGTGGGTTGGATTCAGTGACTGAGACAAATTATTTACATTGGCTTATTTGGCCAGGTATATTCAAGGACTGAGATAATCAGTAACATATACCTGGCAGACATGCCCTGTTAAAGCTGTAAGTAAGAGTTGCTCTAAAGCTCCAAATACATGTATCACATCCAATCCATCAGTAGTGGTTATCTTAAGGATATTACTTACCTGTGATCTATATAGATGATAATTATTTCGGTGAACAATGGCTTAATGAGAGTTGGCATGCAGACACAGAACAAGTCGATATATACTCAGTGATTGCCTATGATGATATCAATGTATCAGAGATTAGCTGATCATACAGAGCACAAAGGGTTACACATAAGAAGTGGTGTGCCTCTAACCAATAGGATTTGCTGCTAATGTCATGCATGCATCAAGGAGGTTATATAAACCCTATTTAAGCCTTGGCTTCTCTCATATAGTTGCATGTTAGTAGTGAAACGACGTTCAGACTAGTAGAGAGGGAAATGATTTAAAAATAACTTAATATGTCTTAATGGAATCTGTGAAGTTTCTATAGGACAATTGTGATACTTCTGGCAAAAAACATTAAATTGTTACAGCCTTAAGCACAACAACGAGATGGCAACAACAATAAAAATGTATTATTTTATTTCTAAGATTTATAAATAGGGATAGAATAAAATTAAAACAAAGTTGTGCTATCTATACCTAAATCTGTGAGGTTCACTGTGAGGCAATTAAAGTTTTGAAGTGAACACGACAGTACATTAGCAAAGCACACTGCTAAATAACACTAAGCTATTTCAACAGTCCCTATAAGAAAGGGACAGAAAAGTGAGAGAGATGGAAAGATGAGGTCATTGAAGCTATGAGGTCAGAGGGGTAATGGCTGACATATGTAACAGGCATGCTGAGGTCCATAATGTCACCCTCAACCTCAATGTGTCCTTATTTTATAATGTTGAAGAATCATAAAGGTACTTAATGTAAAACTATAATTATGGTTACCCTAGTGATAACTGGAAGCCTTGTGGGTAGAAAAAAACAAACAGAGAGAGTACAGAGACAGAGACAGGACATAGAGAGAGACAGGACAAGACAGAGAGACAAAGGACAGAGATAGAGAATGAGGAAAGAGATAAAGAGCCAGGACAGAGAGAGACAGGACTGAGAGGGAGAATGAGGAAAGAGAGAAAGAGACAGGATACAGAGAGAGAGGACAGAGAGACAGGATACAGAGAGAGACAGGATACAGAGAGAGACAGGACAGAAAGAGAGAGGCAGAGAGATGCATGACTCAGAGAGAGACAGGAGAGAGAGAGTAATTTCCTAAGCTCATCAGTTATTGTATTTATATACAACTATCTTTGCTCGCCTTCCTTAGGTGCAATCTGCTTTGTTATTGGTTCAATTAGAGCAGACAAACTGCATCTTAATGTGTAATGCAGCCTCTTTAGGTACATCACACGATGCCCTAGGAATGAATTATAGTACATCACTAAGACAGGTTCACCCCCTCTAATGGGAAATCCTATTGAGAGTGAATTGGGTTCTAGGTTAAGAACAAGTAAAGACATGTCAATGTTTACTTTGTGAACCAAAACTAAATTTCATGAGGTATGAAGTAAAGTCCTATAATCCAAGATATGGGAATCCAAAGAACATAATAATGCATTCTAGATAAATAATATAATGCCCAGGGCCTGACTGGACTGTTTACACTATGGCTTGGGCTGGGACTGGCAAGAAGTTACCTGTTTATTGTATAGTTATGTATTTTTTTATTACTTATGGTTAAAACGACATACAACTTGTATGTATTTTGATTATGTTACAGTGTTGATGTCTGGTTATAAGTCATCCAGCCCCACCTTAATAAACAAACACAGGGGGTCTTGGGCAGATAAAACAGATAGTCTGAGTGTTTACAGCAAATGGTTATAGTTAATATAATCACCAGGATAAGTTTAAGGACCGGAGATCATCAGATGTACAGGGTTTCCCAGTAAGCAGGGGGGCAGACTATGTTAATTAGTCCCTCTTCTATGTACCTAAGGATGGCGATTACTGTGATTGGCCAGCCAGTGTGCCAGAAAATGTTATAAAATGTGACAATTAATAAAGGTATGGGAGTTGTGTCTGGACTTACATAAACAAGGTGTAAGTATCATTCTGTGCATTAATACTAATTCTAATGGATTATATGGTGTTCCTGATATTCTGTTCTATTGAAGCAAGCTCCTGGGAGTGGTACTGGTTTTTGGTCCATCTTCTGCTATCAGAGGTGTAAAAGGACTACACGATTCTGCTGGTAGTTTTGAATCAGGTTCTTACCAAGTCCAATTTAAGTAGCAGATTGTGATAAATACTATTGCTAGATATAAGGTTTTACTCTCTATCCTTTACTCCCTGCATGCAGGTACTTACCAAAACTTGTCCTGACTTCTGTGAACATCTCTAACAATCATTGCACAAGAAGCAATCAGTAATATTACTTTTCTTCCTCAAGATGTATTGCCTTGACTACAAGTTCAGCCTTCACTAGATTCTCCACTTACAAATCCATCTTAAATGTTCCTGCTAAGATTATCAATCACACCCATCCTTTTCCTTCTACTTCTCCTTTCTGCCAACCATTTACTGACTACTCATATCACATATGATTAAGTTCAAAATCCTGCCCCTCATATATGAGCCATCAAGTTTACTAAACCCTCCTAAATCTACTCCAGTGTCCTTTTGATGCTTAATTGGTGGTCAGGTCAAATATTGCAAATTGGCGTTGCCTTAGTTTAATAAAACCACATGACTTACACCAGCTTCAAGTACCTGCTTAGAAGCATAATGTTTCCTGAGATGATAGAGTATACCCATAGCAACTGAATTTCGGTTTCTTACTTTCAGATATTTATATCTGGGTGAACATATGAAGTTATCAAAGAAAATGTACATGCTTCTGGGTAACATAACAAGGTTTTAATTAGGCCACAATTCTTCATAACCTGAACCTTATAGAAATATACACTTTGATGTCCACTAGTCACTCCATCATTAATACCATGGTTTGTAATGGAAGATGCTGTATGTCAGATTTGTATGTAAATGTATGTAAATATTGGATGTTATCCTTGTAGTTCTTTACAGTTTTCTGTTGACATGAATATAACTAAAAAAGAGGTATAAAGAGAACTGAAAAGGGATACAAATTTGTAAATATCTATAATGAGTACTCAGTCAACAAAATAAAATAATATCTAATTTAGTTGTTTAATGGCTGTACTTTTATATAAATCTGGAAATAATTAGATTTGTTACCGATGGATAGTACAAAACATAAATATACAAGCAAATACATTGCACACTTAATTAGTAAAAAAAATCCCAAAAAGTTTTTTTTGGCTTCTGTATTAAATATGTAAAATAAAGGGACCAATGCTGATAGACAATAATGTTTGATTTATTTTGTTACTGATAAGCAAGATTATCAGTATTTTAAGAAAACAAGTTTTATTTTATTTTTATTTTCATTTCCAAATTTCATAAGATTACAAAATTTACAAACAGTAAAATCCAGACATCAAAACATTAAAACTACAAACAATCAGACAAAAAAAAAAAAAAAAACACAAAAGTGGAACCACAACTGAGCTTAAATAATTCAGGATAAGTCATAAGAAATAACATTTGTCATAATATCAAAACAAATTTAATATCAAATATGAACCGTTCCCTGCTCTGTTGGAGATTTTACAGAAAGTGCTATTATATGACTTTTCTAAGGGTTTACTGAACTCCTTAAGTGTATTTGTAAGGACCCTTGGAAGTGCTCACACCCTACTTATCTTTACATTACAAATCCTCGGGCTACGTATGAAAACGTTCTTACATGAGCATCACTGTGGGGGCCGTGTAATAGCTCAGTAAATTCTATCATAAGAACTTCCGCTGATAAGAGTGAGCCTTGTGGGAGATCTAATGGGAGCCATGTAATTGGGCACTTAGGGTTCCATGGTGGACAAGTGGTTAGGATTTGGTGCTTTCACCACTGTCGACGTGGGTACAATTCCAAGTAAGGCAACACACTTCTCTAGTAACACAAAACAATATTTAAAAATATAGATCAATATTGTATAATCCTACACATTATAATTATAATCCTTCATAATATAATGAACATTGCTCTACATAACATAATGTGATATACTCACTATGTATTTGTGGTTATTTCTGACCTATATCATGTCAACAACAAAACTTGATAATTTACTATAAAGTAAAATACACAGTCTTTACATTTCTCACTAGTATGTTTATTATTGTTGTAATAGAGATGGACATTTTTTTCACAAAACTTCCTGTAGCATAATTACATATACAAGTCATAATCAGAATCTGTATTACTAGTTTTTAAGAACATGTTGCTTTGATTCAAGTGTAGTTCTTCAAAAAAATATATATTTTTTTGACCATGTTTATATTTCAATATACATTAACATTTATATTGATATGTTATTTGCATATTTTCTATAATTTCTTAAACTCATAGGGCCTCATTCTATTACCGGCTGTAGGAGATGCGGGGCCGCAAGGACCGGCTTCAAGCTATTCTGCTATTCTATTCCCCTCTGGCCGGGGATTCCGGCAGGCTTGCGGCCGGCGCCTTGCTATGCCTTGCAGCCGCTCGCGCCGGAGGAAAGCATTTGATCTAGAAACGGCCGCAAGAGTTTCGGCCGCAAGAAAGCCCCGGTTGCTATTCTATTGCTCCGGGAACCCTCTCTGCAAGGCTAAAACCGAGCCGCAGGTTACTTGCAGGAAAAAGGTCCCGCTAGCACCAATTAAGCACATTATACAGCCAAAATAAAGCCATCCTACACTCTGAGGAGACTATAAAGTGATTGTAGGTGTTAGCAAAAATAGCACAACATTCCCCTATACTCAAATCCATAAATAAATATATTTTTTTATATATGTCAAATATCCATGTAAAAAGTCCAGAGGGCTTGGAGCACCTCAGACCCGCCCACGATGCGGCCGGAAAATAAACAGTTAATGTAAACTCGGATTTGGGCTGATGTTCAAGCTTGAGAGAGGGTTAATATTAATCCTCATGTCCCCCAATATGATCCCTAGCATTTACAGAGCTTTACAGTGCTGTCTTGAATTTATTTTTCACTTTAAAGATTTCTGAGCTTACGGCCGGTTGCAAGATATACGGCCGGCCATAAGAGGAGATCCTTGCGGGCCGTTTAATAGAATTGCAAGGTAACGGGAGCCCTGCAAGGAATTGCAGCCTTACGGCTGATTTACGGCCGATAATAAAATGAGGCCCATAGTAAGGCAAGTGCAGGGAAACTAAAGTCAATGTTATACATTTTTCTGACACAACCTTTTCTGGGCTATACATTCCCACAATTCTACTAAGACATAATCATAAAATTCATCCTCTGATTATTAATTTACTTGTGAAATTTCTCTTCTGCAAAAACATCTGAAGACCCCACAGGATTGTTTAAGATTCTTGTTTCCAAAAATCAGTGTAAGAGTCTGGAGGGGGTAAAACCAATATATACAAACATTGCTAACCCAACTAACAGGCGAATTATTATCATAATTACTGACAACATAACCCATATTTGCTAAGTAGAAGACTATTTGCAGTGTTAGCAGTAGGGTCATGGTTATAGCTGCATGAACATGAGCTTTCACATGAGAGAAGCTAATGGTGGATGATCCTCGGTGCAGTCTCAGGACGTGTAGGATGAGGGAGGTGATGGTCGATCCCAGTGATATTATAATCAGAAGCGATGGGATGGAAGCTCCTGTGTTTAATCCATACAAAATAGTAATAATGTTCTTCGTATTAAAAATATTTTCTTCTCTGCTCGAGGCTGTGTCATTCAATGAATTGATGACATCATCCGTAAATACTATTAGAAGAGTAATCAGACAAATGGATAACACAATGGATCCTGTGAGCAGCCAAGGCAGCAAACTAGTGAATCTCAGCCTTAGGTACGTGAGGAGACGGTGCTGGAAGGTGACAATCTTGATGCAGTAGAAGGTACATAACCAGGCAGTGGTCCAGGAGCTCGATAGGATTGATACACACACAATGTTATAGAGAATGTGTAGGTTGTATGACAATAAATTGTTATTCACAATCATTACAGTATCAGCAATTAATAGAAAGGTTTCTGCAATGATGCTAAGTAGTCCTTGGATGGTTAAGATGAGATCAGGTGGACTTTGATATCCTCCCATAATCCAGGATCTGATACTGACCATCAGAATAAAAGCATTGAGAGGAATCCCACTAAAGTGTGAGGGAATGGTGACAATGAAGATAGCTAAGTCTGCACTCTGCATTTTATTTGTCTTCTTTACTTAAGAAGAACGTTAGATGCAGAATAATTTTTTTTTTTAGTTTTGAAGATTGTCCTCTACCTATGATGTCTGTTTCTCTGTGTTGTCTGTAAATATAAAACCAAGCAGTGCATTTATATGGCTGCCTCTCTCTTATGTTATTTGTCTGCATGTAATCTACTTTGCATGTCAAGATAGTTTTGCTGTAATCAGAGAAATTTATGAATTTGAATTAAACAAATGTAGTGAATATTTTGCACTGCTCTAATACTTCCAAGTAATTGATGCCATAGCACAGACTGGTATGTCGGGTTACACGAGCCGCTTGCATGACTACCTGTATTCTGATTACAATATAGACAAACAAATAACACTATTGTGCAATGGGTATGGGTGCTACCACCACTAATACAATAATTATTTTCACAAAAGAAACCAATAGAGTGTTAACTTGCACTTGTATTAATTCCCTTAGTGTCTAACACTTGTTATACTGAAGTAAAGAAAGAAAACAGGGGATAAATGACCAAACTTTATTAATTATTATTTAAAACACTCCGACATTATTTAAAATAAATTTAAAACTATTGCAAGTTAATGGCTCCCTCTTGATGTTACCTAAATATTGTAGATTATTATACAGAGGATAAGAGCGGGCCATGCAAATCTAATGTTACCTGGATACTGTAGATCAATATACAAGAGGTCAAGGCAAATTTTATCACCTCTTATGAGTTTCCTCCTATCTGGAAGACACATCTTAGTTTGGCCCGAAAAGCTAACTTGAAACCACGCATTAAAGAAATGGTAATCATCTAGATTTGCTATAGCTTTTAAATGTCTCTTTTATGAATTAGATGTAGACTTTATCATCTTGAGTTGGCGCCCAATCTGCCATGATAATATAATTTGGGAGTCAGCGTCTTGAGCTGATTCACTCACATGCAATATGATGTCATCACGCTAACAGAGCAAAACTCTGACTCTAACTCTATGCTAAATCAGGTCAGTAGCTGGATATATCAAAGATGGATAGTAAGGGTGTTGCACTAAGGACATTGCACTAACTACAAAAATCTATATAGATCAGGTTAGGAAAATCGTGAAGAGAGTCCATAAGGACTCCTCCACCATCAAGAGAGCTTTGATAAAGCCCTGTAGGAAATTATACATTTTATATGCTACAGTTTAAAATAGATGACAGTCAGGTCTCCTAATAAAGTGTGCATGGAAAAGTTTATGTTTTATTATATACTAGCGACTTGCCCGTCAAAAAATGGCAGTCAATAAAATGTTAATGCTGTGAAAAGTGTTTGCCACACAATATGAGTCTCTGACATTCGTAACCTTTTTTTTATATACAAAGAAATACATTTTGAATTGAACTTTTTATTTTTTTAACTTTTAACTTATATTTGCCCCAAATTTGTCTATTTTTTTTCAATCTTAAGTCTTTTAATTGTGATATATATAATAACAATATAACAATGTCTGAAGTTTTCATGCATACATATTGTAAAGTATAACATAAACATTTGTAACATGCAACTTGTATTTTAAACAATCTTTAAACTTTATTTTAACATGACTAACACTTTTTAATTGATATTTATCCATGAGTAACAGAGGACTATGTCAACTTTGAGTAACTAAATATTTTTAACAATTACATGCTTTGTAACATTCATTACATTTTTGTTAAACTCTTGTTAAACTAAATTGGCATTGAATCCAGAGGAAGGCAAACAATAAAAATCCCCTATTGAAACTTGTCCAATTGTATCAAAGAGGGAAAAAACATAATTCCTTCCTGACCCCATTAACTGGCGATTGGATTACTCCCTGAATCAATACTCTGTATTTAAATTATACAGTTCAATGTATTAACAAATGCTGAAACTTGTAGTAATATACATCTTTGACTATATCACATATATATTGAAATAACTTTCCAAACTTTAGAAATGCAATGCTAAAGTGAAATACTAACATAAAACAATAACATTTAACCCTTGCAAGTCAATAACATGTCACATAATTGTTTTGTGGGGCCAATCATGTGAAAAGGTAACTTGTAACACATTTCAATCTGTTTAAGGATGGTTTACTGTTGTTTTTCTTGTAGTTTCATTTTTTTTTTTGTTCTGGTTGTACTTTGTGCAAAAGGCACATAGAGTTTCCTAAGTGAAATAGTGGTCCCCTATTTAAAGAGTCCCAGAGTACTCAAATTTTGTACTGGAAGTAAAACCAGTGTTCTCTATGTTTTTCTTGCCATTCTATAGAGTTTCTTATTGAAATAGTGGTTTTCTGAAATCAGATCGAGTACCATAAAATGTTGTCGTGGAAATTAAACCACTGTCCTCTATATTTATAGCACCTCATAGTACACAATGTTTTTTGTATAAACGCATCCATCTTCCAATAAATGACCCTGACTTTGGTTTTCTTCAACATGCACTTTAATTTCCTTTGGATTCGTGCACCTTGAAAATGCAACATAGAGTTTTCCATGTGCAAAAACTGGTTCTTTTAAAAAAATACCAACAGACTTAAAAGTTTGTCCTTGGGATTTATTGATGGTCATGGCAAATGCCATGATAACTGGAAATTGTCTACTTTGAAGGACAAAAGGCAAACCACTCTCACTTGGAGCTAAATCAATTCTTGGTATAAAAACTCGTTCACCTTTATGGGTCCCAGTTTTAATTTCTGCATGTATAATATGAGTGATTCATTGCAAACCATTTCTGGTGGAATTTCAACTGTATCATTTGATAAATCATGTATTTGTGGATGTTTTCCTACTCCGATTTTAATGAGGCAATCATTGAATTAATTTTGGCCTTCAGATCTCATATTTAATTCTAATTTCAGATGTGTAAATATTTTCCACAGTTTACTTGTCTTGATACATGTTTCTTTTTTTTTTCTTTATTAGACATTACAAAATACATACAAAACAATTCATATTCAATATCACTAAGATAGGAGATAAAGGAGACATAATAATAAAATCGTACCAATCTGAACGTTTTTTTTCCCCCTTTTTTAACCTTCTTTTTTTTTTTTTTTTTTATAAGTAGTATAATCATATATTAGTAGTAAAAGTTCTCTCCCTTCTCTCCTTATCTTCTTCTATCGTTCTTCTTATTTTATATAGGATACAACATACATTAACAATTACATGTACCACATATACAAACTTTCATTCTTTCTCCCAAAAGTATATCTATTTTTTTTCTCTTATCCTCGTCTCTCTCTTCCTCATTATTAATCGGTAATGAGAATGAGAGAAAGGGAAGATATAAGAGAAGAAAAAGAAAAGAAGGATACAAAAGGATTCTACCTACTCCTATAGCTGTTATCCCTGGAAGAGTTTCAATACTTTTAGCTTTTCTTACGTTACTGCATGTATTTTTCCCAGGTATTCCAGTTAATTTTATTTTTATCTCTAATGCCATATATGTAATTAGACTTCATCAATTCTTTGTTATAATTAATTTTATTTAAGACTTCACTCCATGATGGAATTGTGGGCATTTTCCAATATTTCACTAATAAGTATTTAATAATTAATAGAATATGTGATATCAATAAGTTATCCTTTGGAAAAATGTTATCTATCTGAAGATGAAATAGAATTACTTCTGGTGAGCATGGACAGTCATTTTTTAACATTGTTGTTAAGTGACTACAGCATTCTTTCCAGAAGTTTTGGATTTTTGTACATTCCCACCACATATGGGCTGATGTGCCAATTTGGCCACAGCTTTTCCAGCATAGTGGGGAAGACATATGGTTAAATTTGTTAATTGTGGTCAGAACTAGATACCACTTTTGAGTTATCTTGAAATATATTTCTTTAAGGGAGCTATTTATCGAGGAATTTTTAATTAGTCTTAAAGCTCTTGTCCAGTCATGGTCTTCACAATTTAGTTTAAATTTGTTTTCCCATTCCATTACCTTCTCAGATTTTATATAATTCAGATACATGTTTCAATGATCTCCGTTCTATTTCCATGTGGCACAACAGGTAATGTTTGCCTAAAATCTCCTCCTAACAGCATCCCCTTTCCACCAAATGGCAACTTATCATCCATCACTTCTTTTAAGAATCTGTCAATACATTGCAGAGCATGACATGCCATCATTGTTGCCTCATCTATGATAATTAGTTTTGTTTTTTTCAATTTTTTTGCTTGTAAAAAATCCAGGGTCGAATATCTGACACTGATGTTTCCAAAATGGGAACTGGCAGCTTAAATCCACTATGCACAGTTCTACCACCATCTAACAAAAGTGCAGCAATTCCAGTTGTTGCAAATTGCATAGCTATCTGACCCTGTGCTCGAATATAACTCATCAAACAATTTTACAGATAAGTTTTTCCTGATCCACCCGGGCCGTCTAGATAGAAATATCGGTCTTTGACCATTTCATCATCTGTAGCATTTGTGATGACATGAAATGCTTGTAACTGTAAAGTATTTAAAGTTGCCAGTTTTTCTTTGTTTTTTTGTTTTTTTAGCACAGTGTCATATTCATCAAAGTTGATGTCATCTATAAGTCCTGGATCAGGCAAATTAAAACTTGCACAATTTAATCCATGAGCAAACAATATTTCTTCTATTTCCATCAAGGTTTTTAAAAGTGCTATTGGCTCGTTGTAACGTTTCAAGAAGTCTTCGGACATATGTAATTTAAATGTTTCCCACTAAGTAAATGCATCAGGTACATTGCAAAAGATGCAAATGAATGCAAATTGTTGTCTCATTTGCTTTGGCATTTGACATAGTGCTGCTTTTTCCAGACACCTCTCCCATTCTGTATCAGCTATGAAGTTTTGATGTCTTGCAGCTAATGGGAATGTGTCATAAACTATGTCATTCACTGTATGTAAATGCTCAAAACTCTGTGCACCGGGAACATGTAGCAGAAGTAATCTTAAACTGAAACGTTCAATGTCCCTTGGACTGACGGTATAAATCTGTGGTATAATTTTATTTGCATCTCTTCTTCGTTGTCGCCATAGACCATTTACAAATACATAGTGATATGGTATCTCTATGTATAAAAATTGTCTGGCCTGCGTATCCTGGCAGTTTAATTTAAACCATGCAGTAAGTGTGGTATCTCTGTGTTCACTTTGATCTAATGCAGTTCTTTCATTTCCTGCAGTAAAGCAAACAAACTGACTTTGGGGCAAATGTACAGCTAAGCGATAGATAGCCTGTGACCGATAATGCATCTCAAATTTCAAAAGGGTCCACATTGCTTCAGGAGCACTCACAAAGCGAGCATCTAATTAATTTAATAGTTCGTCATGTAAAATTGGATTTTCGGTTTCGTTTGCAGCACCTTGCACAACAACAGTTGCTGCGTCATATCCTTTGCATATATATTTATATACATACTTGATTGATTTAATAGAAGTGCAAGCTTCCACATTGATGTGTGCATTGTACTTGAGCAAATGTGGATTGTATGGAACGACAAATCTATTATCAACCTTTTGCCCACGAATAATAGCTGTTTGTCCTTGTGTTTTTTTATACAAAGGGTATCCATCACAATTTGCATAAGTTTGCATTTGAAATAGTTTTGGAAATTCTTTATTATATTTTTTATTTTCCATACATGGTGAATTAGGATTCATCTCTCCACATGGGCCATGAATCATTCTATGTGTAACAATCTCCCAAAGTTTTGTATATTTTTCTTGCTCTGGCAGTTCAGCCGAAATTACTGAATCCACTCTCTCTGCAGTATTCAACTTATCTTTTTTATGCAGTATTAAAAGTATGTGAGCATGTGGCAGTCCTCTTTTTTTAAATTCAATGGTATAAACAAAAGCCACACATTGTCCAAATAAGTGTGCTTTAGTGATATCATGTATTAATGGATTGAGTTTGATTTTGAATACTCTTGCCACTAAATCTGGTCGGTCAGAAGTAGTTTGTCCCAGATTCAAATTTTCCTTGATCTCTGGCCATTGAGGATTACATGTGAATGTAATAAATAAATCTGGTTTTCCAAATTTTGTGACAATAGCCATGGCATCATTATAACTTTCTCGCATATTGTGAGGAGATCCTTGGAAAGTGGATGGCAAAATAATTGCTCTTCCAGCTGGAATGTCTTTGCTGTTAGCCAATTCCACAACATAATCCATCAATCCACAATACTGTTCTACTCATAGCTTATTTTGTTGAAATTTAATGAAATTTTGATTATTTGCTTCAACTTGTAGATATCCATTGTTGAGTGAGTTTGCCCCCACTTAAAATGGGATTAAAAGAATCTTAAATAGTAGTTTGTGCCACTTTATATTCCAGCATAGAAATATTGCATCTAACACAAACTTTACTATTGGGAAAACTTTGCAATTGTAATTTTGGTTCCCATCCAGGTTCCCCATTTGGAAAGAAAATGGGATATGTCATTGGATCTAAATTACAACTTAATATATTTATGTTGATAAATGGTTGTTCTTCATTGCGTGGATATATTCTAATATCCAACTGAAAAGGTGGTTCACCATCTTCATTTTTAAACACCATGGCAACCTCATTTACTGTTGGTAAATTATATTGTCTTTGATCAGTGTTGCTATCTCTTTTTAACACCATATTTAGTCTTGGCGTTGGCAATTGATGTCTTTGAGCATGTTCCTGTTGTTCTTTTTCAAGCTGTGCTAATTGTTTGTATGCTTGACTATATGGGTTTTTAGCTATAATTTTATCCAGCTGTTCAAAGACTATGTTGTTTTTTAAAACGTAATGAGCATATTTTTTATTTTATTTCTTTTAATTGTACTGACCACTTTAAATGGGTAAACGTACATTGTTTTTTTCTTAAAACTGACATAATAAAAAGCACACGTTCCACTATATACATTTTTTTTTTTATTGAAACATTATTTTTCTTTATAAGTTAATTTAAAATTTTCCTTTAAATTAATATACTATGTGGTAAAGCCCCTTTTTTTTTTTCTCAAAGTGACATAATAAAAATCACATTTATTTTCAATTTTTTTGAATCAATCTTCAACTATATAAAAGCTTTTTTTTTTTATTTAAACGTTATTTTTCATTTGAAGTTCATTCTGCAAAATGTTAATTTTCAATAATATGGTATATGGTTACATTGCTCACTTTGGCCCTCATTCAATTGCAATTTGGCCAATTGAATAGGGCTCTAAATAAGCACATAACATATTTGTTTTAAAGAAGTTTTTAGTTAGTAAGCATCTATCCAAAAGCAAGGTTTTCACTAACTAAAGACTTCTTTAAAAAATATATGCTATGTGCTTATTTAGAGCCCTATTCAATTGGCCAAATCACAATTGAATGAGGCCCTATGAATCTGTAATATACTTTTCTGAATTAATAATGAAGTGTCATCAATATCAAACCATAAGGGCATAGTTAAATCATATACCTGTGAAGTTGCAGTTCTTTGTGTCCAAATCCTGGGTAATGCACTTTCTATCTCGAGTCCGGTTAAGATATGTTGAATCTGTCAAATAACATGAAAATAATTATTATTCTCTCAATTCCATTCATTCTTGATTGACTTCACTGCATACATTTAATTACTTTTTTTTTTTAAGTCTTCGAACCTTATTTTGTATTTTTTATATTATTATTAATTATTATTCTTTTCACAAATTTACATAAGTGCATGTTAAAAATTGTTGTTATATTACAGCATGTATTTTTTTAACTGTTGACTAATTATTAATGAATGAAAATATTATTATACGTTAATTAATCAATAAGTGCTATCCATTTTATCAAAATGTAATGTGGCCTTTTTTGTTCCCTAACTTCAGAATTAAATGTTATACCTGTGAAGGTGATTTTTATGGTGTTCAAAGGCTGCAAACGTCACTCTGTGTGTTGATTCAGTTGCAGATCCGATGAAACTGTGAAATAAGAATGAAATACTTTTTAATATTTTGCTTCATCCCTATCATTCAATCAGCAGTAACAGACATATATTGGGATAGATGCAAAACCTAAAAGCATATTCCTCAATGTATTGTAAAATCATAGTTTTTTATTTTAGTATGATTGCTAATTATTTATTAATTAATATCCTAATATACATTAATTATTCTAAATTTTTTTTTTTTTTTTTTTTTTTGCTGTAGGAATATAATTAAATTGTATACCTGTCAAGATTATCCTTAAGATGTTCAATTCCTCCAAACGTCACCGTCTGCGTTCATTCAGCTGCAGGTCCGCTGAAAGTGGGCAAAAATATAAAATTAATGTATAATATGTTGCTTCATCCCTATCAATCAATCAGCATGAACACAGATAAGTTAGAATAGATTAAAAACATAAAATCAATATTCATCAAAGGTTCTCTATAGAATAGTGATGTCACGAACATCAAATTTTTGGTTCGCGAATAGCGGACGCGAACTTCCATCAAATGTTCGCCAACGGGCGAACCCGGCGAACCGCCATAGACTTCAATGGGCAGGTGAATTTCAAAACCCACAGGGACTCTTTCTGGCCACAATAGTGATGGGAAAGTTGTTTCAAGGGGACTAACACCTGGACTGTGGCATGCCGGAGGGGGATCCATGGCAAAACTTCCACGGAAAATTACATAGTTGATGCAGAGTCTGGTTTTAAGCCATAAAGGGCATAAATCACCTAACATTCCTAAATTGTTTGGAATAACATGCTTTAAAACATCAGGTATGATGTTGTATCGATCAGGTAGTGTAAGGGTTACACCCGCTTTACAGTAACAGACCAATCTCCACGTTTAATGCACCACAAAAAAATGCAAACAGTCCCTTTGCACAACCGCAAACTCCCCATTTGCACAAGATTGGATACCAAGCTAGCCATGTCCCGTTCCTTGCCCTCACTGATGTCATTTAAGGTCTCTTCCTCCACCCAGCCACCAAGGGTCCCCGAAAAGTTACAACAAGCCCCCTGGGACGCCTGCTGTGTTTGGTCTTCCACCTCCTCAAAGCCACCTTCCTCCTCTGACTCCTCTTCTTCAGACTCCTCTCTCTGCGTTGCCTCTGTCTGCATGATTATAAGGTGTGTACTGTTAAGTAGTACTATTCCTATAGGTTTAATCCCTGTTACTTCCACTATTAGGGGACGTGTATATGGCATTGATTTTTGGAAGCGGGAGATGGAAAAAGATGCTTGGTCGGACCTCCTACTTCAAATTTTGGCACTGCGCGTGCAATCTAAGGTGCCACCAGATATGAGTGTCACTGTGCACTGGCAAAAGTTGGCAGAGTAGATGCAATAGGCTTCACACACACGCCTGTAGGCAGGCAATTGCTATTCAATCTATTACAGTCAAAAAAGTGTTGTTTTATTTCACTGAGCACAATATAAGCTGTGAGCCTGACACAGGCAGGCAACTGAAATTAGATTTAGTCCTTCAGGTCTGTAGTAGAAGCTAAATACACAGCCTGGCTATCTATTTCCCTATTAAATCTCCAGCAGCTACACTATTTGTCCTCTCACAACGAATGCAGCATCAGAATGATTCTAAAATGTATGCTGTCCTTCAGATGGAAGGCCCTGGAAGGGAGTGTATGCTGCTGATTGGCTGGAATGTGTCTGATGACTGTGAGGTGCAGGGTCAAAGTTTCCTCAATGATAAAGAATATAGGCGAACTGAAAAGCGCATGTGTTCGCCGTCCGATGCAAACGCGAGCATGCCAAAATCGCTGCGAATAGTCCCCGGGCGAACTGTTCGCAATATCTCTACTATAGAATAGTTTGGTGGGACTTCATTAGTAACAGACATTTGGTAACTTACCAATTTGGTACATTACCAAGATATTATAGGGTCAATTAAACTGGGATGAAAGAGAGCATAAGCAGGAAGTTGAAAATAAAATGGCAGATTCCACTGCAGCATAATTACACATACAGGTAATACATTAGAGGCTATATTATTATTTTTACCTTCTCATAACATCTTGCTTATGTTCTTCAGAAAGGTCTATTTTAAAAATGTGACTGCAGTTTTGAAATCTAATTATTAATTATACATTAATGTTTAAATTGGTATTTTATTTGCATATTTTCTATCATTTCTTAAATTTATAGTTTCATAAGTGCAGGGAAAGGATATTACATAGTTACATAGTTACATAGTAATTAAGGTTGAAAAAAAACTTTTAGTCCATCAAGTTCAACCTTTTTAGATCACTTCTCATCTGTAATATGCAGATTCATTGTTAAAAGGAAGGCAAACTGAAAAAAAAAAACAGTAAAGCTTTGCCAATTGTCTCAAAAGGGGAAAAAATATAAAATTCCTTCCTGACCCCAGATACAGGCGATCGGATTCATCCCTGGATCAATACTCCTTCTCTAATTATCCAGGATAACCCTGAATGCCCTTTTTATTTAGAAATATATCCAATCACTTTTTGCAGTTATCTATCGAATCTGCTGTCACCACCCCCATTGTTAGAGAATTCCACAGATTAACTACCCTTACCGTGAATAACCCTTTTCTTTATTTAAGGTTAAAACTTTTTATTCTAATCTCAAAGGATGTCCTCTTGTTAGTTGAAAACCTCTTGGCACAAAAAGCTCACTTGACAAAACCTTGTATTGACCCTGGATGTATTTATATAAGGTAATCATATCCGCTCTTAGACGCCTTTTTTCTAGAGCAAATAATCTATATATATATATATATATATATATATATATATATATATATATATATATATATATATATATAATTTGGTTAGTCTTTCTTCGTAACTTAGCCCCTCCATTCTCTTTATTAGTTTTGTTGCAATTCTCTGTACTTTTTCCAGCTCTAAAATGTCCCAAAATTGAACTCCATATTCCAAATGAGGGCGTACTAGGGATTTGTACAGTGGCTGAATTGTATTTGCTTCCCTTGCTTCTATATCCTTCTTAATACATGCTAATATTTTACTTGCCTTTGCAGCTGCTGCTTGGCATTGAGCACTTCTACCTAGGTGGTTGTCCACAAGCACTCTCAAATCCCTTTCAATATCTGATACTATTCAATTTGCTCCATTAAGATTATAAATTGCATGGCTATCTTTCCTTCCCAGATGCATAACTTTACATTTATTCACATTAAATCTCATCTGCCATTTAGTCGCCCATTTTTCTAATTTATGCAAATCTCTTTGGAGGGAAAGTACATCCTTATCTGTTTTACTTACCTTGCACAACTTAGTGTCATCAGCAAAAAATCAGATAATACTTTCTAATCCTACCACTAAGTCATTAATAAATGTGTTAAAATGGAGAGGACCTAATACTGAGCCCTGAGGAACACCACTTACCACATTAGTCCAATCCGAGCATGTTCCATTCCCAACAGCCCTTTGCTATCAGCTCTCAATCCATGAGCAGATATTTACTGCAATTCCTGTATCCATTAGCTTGCTCAATAGTCTCCCATGTGGCACTGTATCATAAGCTTTTGCAAAATCCAAAAAGACTACATCCACTGAGTTGCCATGATGCAAGTTAATACTAACCTTTTCATATATGCAATATGTTGATTAGTTGTTAAAGGAAGGCAAAAAAAAAAAAAAAAGTGAAACTTTGACAATTGTCTCAAAAGGAAAAATAAATAATTCCTTCCTGACCCCTGATACTGGTGATCATATTTTTCCCTGAATCAGTACTCCCTCTCTAATTAACCAGGATAACCCTGAATACCCTTTTTATTTAAAAATATATCCAATCCCTTTTTAAAGTTATCTATTGAACCCGCTGTCACCACCTCCCTTGGTAGTCAATTCCACAGATTAACTACCCTTACTGAGAAGAACCCTTTTCTTTCTTTAAGGTGGAATCTTTTTACTTCTAACTTTAAGGGATGTCCTATTGTCAGTTAAAAACCTCTTGGCACAAAAAGCTCCCTTGACAAATCTTTATATTGACCCTGGATATATTTATATAAGGTAATAATATCCCCTCTTAGACGCCGTTTTCTGCTTGGCATTGAGAACTGTTACGTAGGTGGTTGCCCATAAGCACTCCCAAATCCCTTTCAATATCTGATATGCTAATGTTTCCTTCCCAGATGCATAACCTTACATTTATTCATATTAAATCTCCTCTGCCATTTAATTGCACATTTCTCTAATTTCATTTTTCTGATTTAATAACCTTGCACAACTTCGTGTCATCAGCAAAAATGGAGACACTACTTTCTAGTCCTACCTCTAAGTCATTAACAAATACGTTAAAAAGGTGAGGACCTAAAATTGAGCACTGAGGAACCCCACTTACCACATTAGTCCGTTGTGAGCATGTTCCATTCACAACAACCCATTGCTTCCTGTCTTTTAGCCAGCTATCAATCCATGAGCAGATATTTTCCATTAGCTTGCTCAATAGGCTCCCATGTGGCACTGTATCATAAGCCTTTGTAAAATCCAAAAATACTACATCCACTGAGTTGCCATGATCCAAGTTCCTACTAACGTCTTCATAGAAACTAATTAGATTTGTTTGACATGACCTATCCTTCATAAATCCATGTTGTCTCCTACTTATAATCCTTTTCAAATACACATATTCTTGTATATTATCCATTATTAATCCTTCTAAATGCTTTCCCACTACAGAAGTAAGGCATACAAGTCAATAATCCCCAGGATTTGCTCTTGCTCCCTTCTTAAATACAGGCTTTTCTCCAGTCATCTGGTAGAGACCCTGTGTTGAGGGAATCTTGAAACATTAGATATAATAGATTTTGCAATTACAGAGCCCAGTTCCCTCATTACTCTTGGATGTATTCCATCAGGACCTGGGGCTTTATTAACATTTCTTTTTTTCCAACCACTTTTGGATTTCTTACTGCGTTAACCAATTATTAGGTGAAAGTAGTGTAACCCCATTTTGTTGCAGTGACCCAACTACTGGTACCTCCCTTGTGTATACCAAAGAAAAGAACATATTTAGCTCATCAGCCTTTCCCTGGTCACTAATTATCAGACGGCCTGTGTCACATTGTAATGTTCCTATAGCTTCCTTCCTGGCCTTCTTTCCATTAATATATAAAAAATTGATTTAGTCCTACTCTCCCTTGCAACTAATTTTTTCATTTTCTATTTTAGCCAGGGCATGAGTGCTGCCGGCACTAGGGTGCTACAGTTCATTGAGGGAACCATGAATGCCAACATGTACTGTGACATACTGAAGCAGATCATGACCCCCTCCCTTTGGAGACTGGGCCGCAGGGCAGTATTCCAACATGATAACAACCCCTACAACACATCCAAGATGACCACTGCCTTGCTAAGGAAGCTGAAGGTAAAGGTGATGGACTCAAATGGAAGGTGGGGGAGCGCAAGGTCTCTAACATCCACCAGATCTTTGATGTCATTATGGAGGAGTGGAAGAGGACTCCAGGGGCAACCTGTGAAGCTCTGGTGAACTCCATGTTCATGATGGTTAAGGCAGTGCTGGAAAATAATGGTAGCCACACAAAATATTGACACTTTGGGCCCATTTTGGACATTTCCACTTAGGGGTGTACTCACTTTTGTTGCCAATGGTTTACACATTAATGGCTGTGTGTTGGGTTATTTTAAAGGGACAGCAAATTTACACTATTATACAGGCTGTACACTTACTACTTTACATTGTAGAAGAGTGTAATTTCTTCAGAGATGTCACATGAAAATACATTATAAAATATTTACAAACATGTGAGGGGTGTACTTACTTTTGTGAGATACTGTATATTTAATCTTCATAAGAAAAATATTTTCTTTTCTGCTGGAAGCTGTGTTATTTGCAGAATTGATGTCAGGACCAGTAAATAACTGAAGAGTAATCAGACAAATGGATAACACAATGGATCCTGAGAGAAGCCAAGGCAGCACATTGGTGAATCTCAGCTTTAGGTAGGGGAGTAGACAGTGCTGAAAGGTGACAATGTTGGTGCAGTAGAAGGTACAGAGCCAGACAGTGATCCAGGTGCTCTATAGGATTGAAACAGAAAAAAATGCCTTAGAGAATGTATAGATTATATGAAAATAAAAGTTATTCCAAATCTTTTTAATGTTACCAATTAAAAGAAATGTTTCTCCAATGATGTGTAATAGTTCTTGGATGGTTAAGATACGATCAGGGGAACTTTGATATCTTCCTTCAATCCAGGATATGATACTGACCATCAGAATAAAAGCATTTAGAGGAACGCTGCTAAAGAAGGAGTGAATGGTAAACAATATTGTTAATACTACAATATGCATTTTTTCCTTTACTTAAAAGCATGGTAGAAGAAAAAATATACATTTTGAAGAATGACTTCCAGTGCTGTGGTGTGTTTGCTCTGTGCTCTTTATCTGTCCGCAAATATAAAACTAACCAGTGCATTTATATCGCTTTCTATAATTGTTTCTCTGTTTTGTTATTTGTCTGCATCTAATTTACTTTGCAAGCCAGGATAGATTTGCTTCAATCAGAGAAACGTGTTAATTTAAATGATAAAAATTATGTGATTTGTTCTGTACTTCTCCAATCCTTATAATACCAAACAATTGGTGGCATAGCACAGACTGGAATGACAGGTTACATGAGTCTCTTGCATGATTGTCAGTATTCTGATTACAATATGGACAAAAATATACAGCCATTTGGTAGCTGGTACTGGTGTTACTTGTTTCCACAAAAGAAAAGTATGATGCCTAAACCCCAACATAATCCTCAACCACCACCTCCTCCTCTAACAATATGGATGCTGCCTCCACTCTATCCACCACTAGTGCCACTATCACCACAATCTGAGCACCTCCCCAACATGCCATCATCACCACTGCCACCTAAAGCTTGAGGTCAACCTCTGCAGCTACCATCAGCAGTCCCAACACCTTCAGAACCATCTTTGGAGAATACAACTAAAGTACTGATGGCCTACCAGTAGTGATTTCGCGAACATAACATTTTCGGTTAGCGAACCGCGAACGCAAACCGCCACAAATGTCTGCGAACCGGTGAACCCGGCAAACCGCCATAGACTTCAATGGGCAGGCAGATGTTAAAACCCACAGGGACTCTTTCTGGCCACAATAGTGATGGAAAAGTTGTTTTAAGGGGACTAACACCTGGACTGTGGCATGCCGGAGAGGGATCCATGTCAAAACTCCCACGGATAATTACATAGTTGATGCAGAGTCTGGTTTTAATCCATAAAGGGCAAAAATAACCTAACATCCCCCTCCATCATCATCCTCCCCTGTATCTCTTTACCCCCTCCCTCATCATCCTCCCCTGTGTCTCTTTCCCCCCTTCCTCATCACCCTCCCCTGTGTCTCATCCCCTCTCCCTTATCATCCTCCCCTGTGTCTCTTTTCCCCCTCCCTCATCATCTTCCCCTGTTTCTCTTCCCCCTCCCTCATCATCCTCCAATGTGTCTCTTTACCCCCTTCCTCATCACTCTCCCCTGTATCTCTTTACCCCCTCCCTCATCATCCTCCCCTGTGTCTGTTTCCCCCCTCCCTCATCATCCTCCCCTGTGTCTCTTCCCCCCTCCCTCATCATCCTCACCCCTCCCTTGATGATAAGGGGGTGAAGAGACACAGGGATAAGTGTGAGGGGTGTTAGGGTAAGGGGTGTTAGGGATAAGGGTGATGGGTGTTAGGGTAAGGGATGTTAAGGTTAGGTGTTAGGGAAAGGGCTGTTAGGGATAAGTGTAAGGGGGTATTAGGGTTAGGTGTTAGCGGTGTTAGGGATAAGTGTGGGGGGTGTTAGGGTGAGGGATGTTAGTGTTAGGTGTTAGGGATAAGTGTGAGGGGTGTTAGGGTTACGGTAAAGGGTGTTAGGGATAAGTGTGATGGGTGTTAGGGTAAGGGATGTTAGGGTTAGGTGTTAGGGTAAGGGCTGTTAGGGATAAGTATGGGGGGTGTTAGGGTGAGGTATGTTAGGGTTAGGTGTTAGGGATAAGTGTGAGGGGTGTTAGGGTTATGGTAAGGGGTGTTAGGGTTAGGTGTTGGGGGGAGGGTTGTTAGGGATAAGTGTGAAGGGTGTTAGGGTAAGGGATGTTAGGGTTAGGTGTTAGGGTAAGGGCTGTTAGGGATAAGTGTAAGGGGGTATTAGGGTTAGGTGTTAGGGTGAGGGGTGTTAGGGATAAGTGTGAGGGGTGTTAGTGTAAGGGGTGTTAGGGAAAAGTGTGAGGGTTGTTAGGGTTAGGTGTTAGGGTGAGGGGTGTTAGGGATAAGTGTGGGGGGGGTTAGGGTGAGGGATGTTAGGGTTAGGTGTTATGGATAAGTGTGAGGGGTGTTAGTGTTAGGGTAAGAGGTGTTAGGGATAAGTGTGATGGGTGTTAGGGTAAGGGATGTTAGGGTTAGGGGTTAGGGTAAGGGCTGTTAGGGATAAGTGTAAGGGGGTATTAGGGTTAGGTGTTAGGGTGAGGGGTGTTAGGGATAAGTGTGTGGGGTGTTAGGGTGAGGGATGTTAGGGTTAGGTGTTAGGGATAAGTGTGAGGGGTGTAAGTGTTAGGGTAAGGGCTGTTAGGGATAAGTGTAAGGGGTTATTAGGGTTAGGTGTTAGGGTGAGGGGTGTTAGGGATAAGTGTGGGGGGTGTTAGAGTGAGGGATGTTAGGGATAAGTGTGAGGGGTGTTAGTGTAAGGGGTGTTAGGAATAAGTGTGAGGGGTGTTAGGGTTAGGTGTTAGGGTGAAGGGTGTTAGGGATAAGTGTGGGGGGTGTTAGGGTGAGGGATGTTAGGGTTAGGTGTTAGGGATAAGTGTGAGGGGTGTTAGTGTTAGGGTAAGAGGTGTTAGGGATAAGTGTGATGGGTGTTAGGGTAAGGGATGTTAGGGGTTAGGGTAAGGGCTGTTAGGGATAAGTGTAAGGGGTTATTAGGGTTAGGTTTTAGGGTGAGGGGTGTTAGGGATAATTGTGGGGGCTGTTAGGGTGAGGGATGTTAGGGTTAGTTGTTAGGGATAAGTGTGAGGGGTGTTAGGGTTAGGGTAAGGGGTGTTAGGAATAAGTGTGAGGGTTGTTATGGTTAGGTGTTAGGGTGAGGGGTGTTAGGGATAAGTGTGATGGGTGTTAGGGTAAGGGATGTTAGGGTTAGGTGTTAGGGTAAGGGCTGTAAGGGATAAGTGTAAGGGGGTATTAGGGTTAGGTGTTAGGGTGAGGGGTGTTAGGGATAAGTGTAAGGGGTGTTAGAGTAAGGGGTGTTAGGGATAAGTGTGAGGGGTGTTAGGGTTAGGTGTTAGGGAGAAGTGTGAGGCGTGTTAGGGTTAGGGTAAGGGGTGTTAGAGTAAGGGGTGTTAGGGATAAGTGTGGGGGGTGTTAGGGTTAGGGATGTTAGGGTTAGGTGTTAGGGATAAGTGTGAGGCGTGTTAGGGTTAGGGTAAGGGGTGTTAGGGATAAGTGTGAGGGGTGTTAGGGTTAGGTGTTAGGGTGAGGGGTGTTAGGGATAAGTGTGGGGGGTGTTAGGGTGAGGGATGTTAGGGTTAGGTGTTAGGGATAAGTGTGAGGGGTGTTAAGGTTAGGTGTTAAGGTGAGGGGTGTTAGGGATAAGTGTGGGGAGTGTTAGGGTGAGGGATGTTAAGGTTAGGTGTTAGGGATAAGTGGGAGGCGTGTTAGGGTTAGGGTAAGGGGTGTTAGGGATAAGTGTGAGGGGTGTTAGGGTTAGGTGTTAGGGTGAGGGGTGTTAGGGATAAGTGTCGGGGGTGTTAGGGTGAGGGATGTTAGGGTTAGGTGTTAGGGATAAGTGTGAGGGGTGTTAGGGTTAGGGTAAGGGGTGTTAGGGATAAGTGTGAGGGGTGTTAGGGTTAGGTGTTAGGGTGAGGGTGTTAGGGATAAGTGTGAGGGGTGTTAGGGTTAGGTGTTAGGTCGAGGGGTGTTAACGATAAATGTAAGGGGTGTTAGGGTGAGGCATGTTAGGAATAAGTGTGAGGGGTATTAGGTCTTAGGGATAAGTGTGAGGGTTGTTAGGGTTAGGTGTTAGGTTGATTGGTGTTATGGATAAGTGTGAGGGGTTTTAGGGTTGGGTGCTAAGGTGAGGGTAGGATGATGATACTTGGGGGGAAGAGACACAGGGGTGTCCTTGCAGCAGAGATCAAAAGAGTCCTTCAGGACTGTATTGCACACTGTGTACAGTAGCCTAGCTATGGTTTTCCCTATTGATGCAGTATCACCTACACTCAGCCTCCTCTCAGTAAGACTGCAAGTTAGTTATGATTCCAAAATGGCTGCTGTCCATGAGGTAGAAGGCTCTGGAAGGGAGTGTATGCTGCTGATTGGCTGGAATGTGTCTGCTGACTGTGAGTTGCAGGGTCAAAGTTTGCTCAATGATAAAGTATAGAAGGCGGATCGAACATCGCATAATTTCGCAGTTCGCCGCGAACACCAACATGCCATGTTCGCTGGGAACAGTCCGTCGGCGAACTATTCGCAACATCTCTACCTACCAGCACCAATAGGAGGGGATGATGGCCAGCCTCCTCACAAGCGTGTCCTCCCCACAACTGTGGCATGCACACAGAGAGGAATGGACAGAGAAATGAGGAAGCACAATGTCCGAGTTGAGACCTACCTGACCAGGATGTTGTAGGCAGTCAACAACAAACAGCCAGGAAAGTCCCCATCTGTGCAATGCTTCCACCTTATCTGCTATGCTATCATCTCATCTGTGATGCCTCCATCTCCACCTTCATTAGTGATGCCTCCCCATGCATCTTGCCTGAGAAGCAGGAGAGGGCATAATGGCACAAGGAGTGGGGTCCTTGTGATCAGCACAATCAGGAGATAGGGGCCACATCTCTTTTAATCCTTCTCAAATACAGCCCTGAGTGAAAATCTATTAGTCAAATGTTAACTTACTTATGCCTGTCCACAGAGTAGATGATTATAGCCTATGTGATGTGATATATACTAACCATGTGGCTAGCCAATATCACATAGACCATGATCATCTTATCTGTGGACACGTATGGTTAGGATTAACATTTCACCAATTGATGGTCACTGAGTAATGCAGTTGAGAATAGATGATAGTCCTTTTCTAGAAAGTTCATTTTTTTCTGCTAAATCTATTTTATATTTTATTTTATGCAATTTGTATATCTATTAAAACAATTTGTTCATCTGCAAGCAGTGCTACCAAAATATTTAAGTATAGAATATACAGTGGCTATCTTATAGCAGTTATATTGATGATAGCCAGCAACAATATGATCTAACACACTATAAATAAACTTATATATCATGGTTTAAGCCAAATGATTATGTTACCTTTAATATGCACATTAATTGGGCATTGTGACAGGGGGCACTAGCAGGCATGCAAGTGTGCACATGCCTGAGCGCACAGAAACACGGATGCAGGGACACGCAGGAGAGAGAGGTGAGACACATGAGGGAGAGGAGGGGGTGAGAGACACGAAGGATGGCGAGAGAGACACAGGAAGGGAGCGGAGGAGGGGAGAGAAACAGGGGAGGGACAGGAGGGGAAAGAGAAACACAGGGGAGGGAGAAGAGGTGGAAGAAAGACACAGGGGAGGGAGAAGAAAGGGAAATAAGACACAGGGTAGGGGGAAAAGACACAGGAGGGGGAAGAGGGGGAAAGGAGACACAGGGGAGGTAGGAAGGGGGTAAGAGACACAGGGGAGTTTGATGGGGAAGAGATACAGGGGGGAGAGACACAGGGGAGTGAAAGAGACACATGGTAGAAAGAGGGGGAAGAGACACAGGGGAGAGAGATGGGGCAGATACACAGTGAGAGGAGGAGGGGAAAGAGACACAGGGGAGAAAGAGAGGGAAGAGACACAGGGGGAGATGAGGGAAGGAGTAAAATGGGAGGGAGAGGGGGACAGACACAAGGGAGGGAGAGGGGGAAAAGACACATGCAAGGGAGAAAGGGAGAGACACAGGGGAGGGAGATGGGGGAAAGAGACACAAGGGGGAGAGGGGGAAGAGACACAGGGGAGAGAGAGGGGGAAAGAGACACAGGGGAGCGAGAGGGAGAAAGAGACACAGGGAGGGAGAGGAAGTAGAGGTGGGGAAAGAGGCATGCTATGTGTGTCGAAGGTACTCATTGCAAGGAGCGTGATGAGCGCCAAAGCCACTCTTTGCAAGCCTCGGAAAGTAGAGGGGTGGGAGAGAGGATCGCAATGAGCACTTACATCACTTAGAAGGGAGGAGATGTAGAAGGTGGAGAGGCTTGCAATAAGCAGATTTGGCTCTCATTGCATGGCCAATGATGAATGCTGAAGGCACTGATCGCAAGGCCAGTAGAGTACGGGGGAGAGGCTTGCAATGAGTGCCTCCCATCAAGTAGAGGGTGGCAGAGGTAGAGTGGGAGAGAGGCTTGCAATGAGCACCTCCCATCAAGTACAGGGTCGGAGAGGTAGAGGGAGCTGAAAGCACTCATTTTGAGGCCCATGATGAGCACCGAAGGTGCTCATCGTAAGACCAGTAAAGATGAGGGAGAAGAGGCTCGCAATGAGGGTAGAGGGTGGGACAGGTAGAGGGGTGGAGAGCCTCACAATGAGCACCAAAGGAGCTTGATGCAGGGCCATGATGAGCGCTGAAGGCACCCATCGTGAGGCCAGTAAATTAGAGAGGGGAAGAGGCTCTAAATGAGCACCAAAGTCGTTCATTAAGAGGCTTGCAATGGGTGTCGAAGGTGCTCATTGTGAGGCCTGTGATGGGCTCCGAAGGTGCTCATCGTGAGGCATGCAGGTTATAAATTCAACGGCTCGTATGCTCACAACTATATATGTGATACTTATATATTAGTTGGGTCTACTTATAACTTGGGGGATTCAATCTTGGGATGCTAGTCTGTCTATAGCTTGAGAATAAGAGATCTGGCACATCCCTTACATTGACTCCACCCAAAAGTATAAACCTCTCCACTTCACAACATGTATAGACCCTGCCTAGTTACACAGTCTCCATCCACAAATGTGATCCCATAGAGAAAGACAGGCATAGAGATAGAGAGGGGGGGATAGTGAGAGAGTTGGATAGAGAGTTAAAGAGAGGGATAGTGAGAGAGAAAGGGATTTAAATAGAGAGAGGGATAGATGGAGAGAGGGAGGGATAGAGAGAGAAAGAGGGATAGATGAAGAGAGGGAGGGATAGAGAGAGAGGAAGGGATGGAGAGATGGAGATAGAACGTTAGAGAGATGGAATATATGCCTCCCCTTCTTCTCCTCTCCTCCCACCTCAACCCCCATAAATAAGTAATTTGTTAAATGAGCAAATAGATTAATTAAACAAACAAAGACTAAACAACACATGGGAGGGACATCTCGCACTAAGTTGGTTCTGCATGACATATTGTTTTGTTTCTCCTGCGATTGTAATCCTTATTATCTTTAAAAAATACATTTGAATAAATCTGTTTGTAAAAAATATTTAAAACAATATTTATTTACTTTATAGGCTGCCTTTACATAATTACTATTAAGTTGCAAAAAACATATTTGAGTGCTTAATTAGCATATATTTCTAATTCTGCTCCTTCACACACACACACACACATATATATATATATATATATATATATATATATATATATATATATATATATATATATAAATGTTTGCACTAAGAGACAAACTCAGGGACAGCCCCGGGCAGCAGAAGCTCTAGCTACACCACTGGTCTATTTGTTATTCCAGAGGGAAAGGCTTTTATTTCTTTTTACCAGGCTTGCTTACATCTTGTTCTTTTGCTGGTCCCATCTAAAGGGGCAAACATCTGCTCCTCTGTGTATCCTGGTGACTGCTGTTCCTGAGCTATAGAAGCAGACTTGGTGATGAGATATCCAATCCATCACAAGCAAAGGGGTGTTCCTGTGAGCAGTAATCAGGGGTTTGGGGGTGTTCCTGGTCCCTTCACCTCTGGCTTGTACCAAACACAAGACAGCCATTACTGCATACCTATGGATCATCAGATTTATCATTTATCACAGAGATGAACAGATGCAAACTCAGGACTCATCTTAGAAGCTGTTGTGCCACCACAGTACTCAGTTCTTCAATGTCCATGACAGGACAGAAGGGGAGGAGAGATGGCCATATTCTTCAAGAGAAACTTTAACTTGAGAACAATATCCATAAGTACAACTCAGTTCTTTTGAGTGCATTACTACAGGTCTTGCAATCAGTCCTTTTAGTTTATCATCCTCTTGGAGATGGAAAGAAATGTGTGCAAGAAATAACAGATCGTGTTGCAAGCGTAACTAATCATGGAAGACTTCAATGCCAGGGTCAATGACAATCTGTCACAATTTGAGCAGGACCTCATCTATACAATGGATGGCCTGGGCTTCAAGTACTTTATTAAAAATTCCACCCATAAAAGTGAACAAATATATTTTCCAGAATGGCTTGGAAACTTCAGGTGTAACAATTTTTTCAGCATCTAATCGGCATTCAATTAGATTTAAAATTGCAGTATCTTCATTCAATTTTCCTCCTGTATGAATGAAATTATACTACCTTCTGAGAAGGCTGACATCTATTGGTCTAAGAGAGAACCTTTATTTCTCTGATGTAATGAGTTCCTATCATCATCTCATTGCATTTCTCCACTAATATAAAAATGTAACTAGGGCAATGGACAGTATGGCACCAGTCTGCCTATGGCTCCACATTTTATGCCAATACTCCCCCTGCTATGATAAAACAGTGAAATATTTAAAATGAAAGTGGCCTTGTATTGAGAGGCTTTGCAGAACAACTCAAACCCCAGAGAAAAAGGTCACAATGTAAGTGTCTGACCATCTTAAAAATACCAAACTAACATCACCTGTAAGAAACAAGATTTGTTTTGTCCACATAGAAGGTGGCTGCTGAAAACAGGAAAGTTTAATCAAAACACCCTTTGGATTTATAGTCTGAATTTTCAGATAATTAAGAAGACGAACATGACATATCTTGTCTTCTTTCGCCCCCTCTCACCTTACTACTTGCCCACTTGATCCTATTCCATCACAGATAAACACTTATCCCAAACTCTCAACTATTAAACTTTACCCTAAAAACAGTCAAGTTTCAATCAGTACAAGGAAGAGTATATCATCCTGGCAGGTTTCATTCTTTCTGTTTCATATTGTGGCCAAGACCTGCCAAAAGATTTGCTTTTTTTGTTCCCTAGGGATTCCAAGAGGAGGCATTCCCCCAATGTTGTTCTCAGAGGGAAGAGTCAAAATGTATAATAGCTCTGGCCATCCCTTTAGATTTGATTGAAAGATTATTTAGAAATATGAATCTGTAAGTATAGTTTTTGCTGTAACATGGATTCATCCTCAGGTCATGGTCAGTAGTACCATTTGCCAACCAAATAACCTACAGGGAGGCCTTCTTTTTTCACTTGGAATCATTATTCACTAATTTCAGTTTTAGATAAATTATTTTTTTCCAAAGATTCAGGTGTATTGGTCTGAATCTCCACTTGGCCTAAAGTGAGAAATATTGAGTTTAGAACATCAGAAGTTCATGTACTTCTGGGCTTAATGAAAATGTATTTTACATTTTTAGGTTATGATAAAATTTAGGTAAAATGAATTGTGCTTTAATAATTTAGTAACTATTTACCAATGCCAGCTTCTAGCCTGGGTCAGATTGTTTTATGTAAGGCAATTCCTCTGTATTTACAGATAGTTTGAAAATGTTTTATTTAGTTACTTATTCTTGTCTTTATATAATCTGGTCTTAATTTTCAAATAATGAAAGATAAATTAATTTCCTTCTTATTTCTACCCCTAAAGAGTTTGAAAGTACTTGGAGCTTTGGCCAGTCCCAAGGATACCAATAAATTCTTCTATTTACACAAAACAAATGTACAATACTTTTATATTTTTCTACCAAGAAATGAGATAATGTACATCCTCCAATAAGTGCCCCATATCTCTGGAGTACACAGTAGATCGTGGAGCTCCGGGATTCCAAGCTGAATGTCAGAACTGGCAGATCTCATATTACTGTATTCTTTAAATTATCCTTGATACCTTCCACAACTTGTTTGAAGAGAATTAGGTGCTTTGAGTGGAAACATTTGTCCTGAACTTGCTTTTTACTTGCTGATAATAGTTTCCTAGGATGAAAAAGAGACATCTGTCTCATACTGACTACACATCTGGGTAGTTAGATGTTTATGAGGCTTTCAGACATCTTAACTCCATAAAGACAAATTATTAAGTTAAAAAAGATTTTGGAAGAAACTCATTGGTTTTGAGACCAAAACTGTTCTCATAGTCTTACCAGAGATTACACTAGGTACTAATAGAATTTAGTAGGATCCGTTTCAGCCACTGTAGTACCCACATCCACCTTATTCTCTCTATAATGAATATAAGAGGGGATTGCTAGGAGACACATTTCTCAATAATAAGCATCATTTTGGGAAGAATTTCAGTTTTGTCTTCCACAAATAGAAGAAGATCATCTGCATAGAGAGTTAACTGAGTCTGAATGACATCTAATTAAATTCCTTCAAATATACTCAGAAGTTTAAAACAGTCAAGGCAAGAGAGAAAACCCTTGTCTTGTATCTTTCTGTAATGTGAAACTTTTAGATCTGATCCCATTAACCATTATGGAGGCCCGGAATGATTTGCGTTATTTTTTTTGCTTTGTGGCTACTAACTCCATTGACATTTCTAAATTGCCCTCAATACTTTCATTGTGTTAATTGTCATGGTACTCCCTGAGATAAATTCTCTATGTATCAGGTTCTTCAAACCTGTTGTTACCTATTCACTAACAACTATAAAATAGTCAGCATTCAGAATCAAAATTATTCTATAATCTTTCACCTTGTATCTTTTCTTATGCTTGTTATTCTATGTTAGCCTCTGAGAACCAATATGACATTAACACATTCTCTACAAAGTAATAATTAATTAGATTTAATAGGGTGAGCATATTCTGTTTAGGGAGTAGTCAATTAGCAAAAATGTAACTTAAATCCAGAGTCTTTAGCTTATTTTGCGTATACACTTTAAACTAGTCACCTAGTAACAGTGAGGGAAAAAAGTATTTGATCCCCTGCTGATTTTAATTGTTCGTCCACTGACAAAGAAATGATCAGTCTATAATTTTAATAATAGGTGTATTTTAACAAGAAAAACACAAGTCAAAACAGTTATAAATTGATTTGCAGGTCCATGAGTGAAATAAGTATTTGACGTCTTCGACTTAGTACTTGGTGGCAAAACCCTTGTTGGTAATCACAGAGGTCAGACATTTCTTGTAGTTGCACACATCTCCGGAGGGTTTTTGTCCCACTCCTCTTTGTAGATCCTCTCCAAGTCATTAGAGTTTGGAGGCTATTTGGCAGCTCGAACCTTCAGGTCCCTCCACAGATGTTCTATAGGATTAAGGTCTGGAGATTAGCTAGGCCACCCTAGAACCTTAATATGCTTCTTCTTGAGCCACTCCTTTGTTGCCTTGGCTGTGTGTTTTGGGTCATTGTCATGCTGGCATACCCAACTGATGACCCTTTTCTATGCCCTGGCTGAGGGAAGGAGGTTCTCACCCAAGATTTGACGCTACATGGCCACGTCCATTGTCCCTTTCATGCAGTGCAGTTATCCTGTCCACTTAGCAGAAAAACACCCCTAAAGCATAATGTTTCCACATCCATGTTTGACAGTGGGGATGGTGTTCTTGGGGTAATGGGCAGCATTCCTCCACCTTCAAACATGGCGAGTTGAGTTGATGCCAAAGAGCTCGATTTTGGTCTCATCTGACCACAACACTTTCACCCAGTTCTCCTCTGAATCATTCAGTTGTTCATTGGCAGACTTCAGATGGGCCTGTACATGTGCTTTCTTGAGCAGGGGGACCTTACTGATAGTGTCTCTCTTGATCTCTTTAGACCCTGCTATCAGAATTAACCAGACAGAAAAAAAGGTAAGGGAGAAGGGAAGATGGTGGGGAGGGAGTACCTATCTATCTATCTATCTATCTATCTATCTATCTATCTTCACATTTGAATGTCTAAAACAAGTTACAAACCTGCTTCCAGCTCAGAATTCTGAGAAAAAAGTTATTAGACTGCATTCTGGGAAGCTGAGCTGGGACATGCAAATGTGCCCACAAAAGCCTCACTCTTCAATCCATAGCCATTATCAAACATTGCTTCCTTTAAGCTTATGTATGCTGTATTATACAGCTTTAATGGAAAGCCAGGAATGGATTAAACACAAGCTGATTATCTGTATATATATCTGAGTATATATATATACAATATATATATTGTAGCAGAGTCAAGCAAGGATTATATATAAGCCTGAGATTGAGCAGAGCTGTATATCCAGTTTGGAACAGAAAGGGTTGATTGAAAATGCAGCTCAATCAAGCCAGTGCACCTGATCTTAATCAGAATGGTTTAAAAGCCCTACAGAGGGAACTGAGGAGTGTATGATTTGGAGTGAGAGAGTAAAGATTGTTTTCCTGAAAGTTGGTTTGCAGAGCAAAGCTGTCCTCAAGAGCAAAGCTGGTTTGCAGAGCAAAGCTGTCTACAAGTCAGTTTGCAATGCAAAGCAAAGTCGGTTTGCAGAGCTGTCCAAAGAGCAAAGTCGGTTTGCAGAGCAAAGCAAAGTCGGTTTGCAGAGCTGTCCACAGAGCAAAGTCGGTTTGCAGAGCAAAGCAAAGTCGATTTGCAGAGCAAAGCTGGTCGCAAGGCAAAGTCGGTTTGCAGAGAAAAGATATTTAAAGGTAAAGACTGTTTTGCCTGAAAGCTCTCCACAGAAAAAAAAATGTTTTTCAAGTTTAAAGACTGTATACATTAACCCCAGGGAGAAGGCAGCAGAATAACTGAGGATTGGACAGGGCTTTTTCCAAAAGTCAAATTAAGGGTCCCTGGAGGTTGGAGCATTTCAGAGAGACAGGTGGGCCGGATGTTCCCCTTTTCTACTGATGAAGATGTTTCAAGAGCACAGTATATGATTTGGTATAACTTTGGCTGATGTAAGCTATTGTGTGGCGTAAATTGTGGACTTTTCAATAAAAGAATAGAAGAATACCTGATCTCCTGGCTGTTAATCTATAAGGTAACAGGCTAATCTATCACAATATACATGTATATATATATATATATATATATATATATATATATATATATATATATATATATATATATACATACATACATTGCCTTGCAAATGTATTCACCCCCCCTGGCATTTTCGTGTTTTGTTGCCTCACAACCTGTAATTAACATGGATTGTTTGTGGATTTGCATAATTTAATTTACAGAACATGCCCACAACTTTGAAGATGTTTTTTTAATTTTTTTATTGTGAAGCAAACAACAAATAGGACAAAATAACAGAAGCATCTGTCAGTGAGAAAGGGTTAATGTGGCATGGGTTTCATGTTTCTGTGTTGCTATTTAATTAGGTAGTGTGTCTTTAATTGCTTTCTGCATGTGGCAGCATTGCTTTTCATACTGGCATATGCATGACCATTCCAACATATGATAAAAATAAAATACTTTTTAAGCCGCATGACTTAGCTATGAGCAGTTGTGGCAAAGGTGTGGAGTTACCCATCTGAGGCTTACCACCTATCATCCCCAGACCAATAAGCTTGTGTGAGAAGCTTATTGGCACCCTGAAGGCTATGATTAGAGCTTAGAGAAATTGTTTCCCCAATGCCATTTTTACCTATAGAGAAGTCTCTCAAAAGTCAATAGGTTCTCCCCCTTTGAACTATTGCATGGATGGCAAATGTGGAGGCCATTGGATCTGTTATTAAGCCATACCAGAGTCAGCAGCCCCAAGTGATGGCCTTATGCCTGGCAGAAGGGGAATATCCTGAGGATGGGGTACTAACTGACATGTTTTCAAGTGCTGACTCCATATTGACTCCTGACCAGAGACATAACTCAGGCAATGCTGCTTAGTATCCACCCTGGCTTGTTCTCAACTCGACTGGGAAGGACAAACCTATTTGTCCTTGAGGTCTTTTCCCCTGATACTGCCCTACTAAAGCAGCCCTCCTATAGGGTCCAATTGACTGTGAAGGGGGATATTAGAAAATAACTAGATGAGCTTTTAGCTTTAGGTGTCATGCTATAGCCCTTGGGTATCCCCTGTGGTGTTGGTTCCCTAAGTAGGACAGGGTCACCCCATTCTGTTTCAAGATGATGCCTAAGATAGATGAGTTACTAGATAGACCAGGAAGTGCAACCTACTCTGGATTGGTCTGATTAGTACTGACACATCCCACTTGCAGAGTTAACTAAAGAGAAGTCAGCCTTCACCACTTAATTTGGGCTATATCAGATCTCAATGATAATACACATTTGAAAAAATGGAAACAAAAAGAACTGAGGGCCTTGTCCATGTGCAAAGAAACTATGGCATATGTGGCATTTTATCTGGATTACTGAATAATGTATGATCACTAGTGATGTCGCGAACCAAAAATTTTCGGTTCGCGGACCGCGAACGCGAACCTCTGCAAATGTTCGCGAACCGGCGAACATCGGCGAACCGCCATAGACTTCAATGGGCAGGCGAATTTTAAAACCCACAGGGACTTTTTCTGGCCACAATAGTGATGGGAAAGTTGTTTCAAGGGGTCTAACAACTAGACTGTGGCATGCCGGAGGGGGATCCATGGCAAAACTCCCACGGAAAATTACATAGTTGATACAGAGTCTGGTTTTAAGCCATAAAGGGCATAAATTACCTAACATTCCTAAATTGTTTGGAATAACATGCTTTAAAACATCAGGTATGATGTTGTATCGATCAGGTAGTGTAAGGGTTACACCTTACATGACTGGGGGTCTATAGAGTGACATTAGTACTGACCTTTATATGACTGGGAGTCTATAGGTGACATTAGTACTGACCTTTATCTGACTGGGTGTCTATAGAGTGACATTAGTACTGACCTTTATCTGACTGGGTGTCTATAGAGGGACATTAGTAATGACCTTTATCTGACTGGGGGTCTATAGAGTGACATTAGTACTGACCTTTAGCTGACTGGGTGTCTATAGATGGACATTAGTAATGACCTTTATCTGACTGGGTGTCTATAAAGGGACATTAGTACTGACCTTTAGCTGACTGGGTGTCTATAGAGGGACATTCGTACTGACCTTTATATGACTGGGGGTCTATAGGTGACATTAGTATTGACCTTTATCTGACTGGGTGTCTATAGAGGGACATTAGTAATGACCTTTATCTGACTGGGGGTCTATAGGTGACATTAGTACTGACCTTTATCTGAGTGGGTGTCTATAGAGGGACATTAGTACTGACCTTTAGCTGACTGGGTGTCTATAGAGGGACATTAGTAATGACCTTTATCTGACTGGGGGTCTATAGAGTGACATTAGTACTGACCTTTAGCTGACTGGGTGTCTATAGAGGGACATTAGTAATGACCTTTATCTGACTGGGTGTCTATAGAGGGACATTAGTACTGACCTTTAGCTTACTGGGTGTCTATAGAGGGACATTAGTACTGACCTTTATATGACTGGGGGTCTATAGGTGACATTAGTACTGACCTTTATCTGACTGGGTGTCTCTAGAGGGACATTAGTAATGACCTTTATCTGACTGGGGGTCTATAGGTGACATTAGTACTGACCTTAATCTGACTGGGTGTCTATAGAGGGACATTAGTACTAACCTTTAGCTGACTGGGTGTCTATAGAGTGACATTAGTACTGACCTTTATATGACTGGGAGTCTATAGGTGACATTAGTACTGACCTTTATCTTACTGGGTGTCTATAGAGGGACATTAGTAATGACCTTTATATGACTGGGGGTCTATAGAGGGACATTAGTACTGACCTTTATCTGACTGTGTGTCTATAGAGGGACATTAGTAATGACCTTTATCTGACTGGGTGTCTATAGAGGGACATTAGTACTGACCTTTATCTGACTGGGTGTCTATAGAGGGACATTAGTAATGACCTTTATCTGACTGGGTGTCTATAGAGGGACATTAGTACTGACCTTTATATGACTGGGGGTCTATAGGAGACATTAGTACTGACCTTTATATGACTGTGGGTCTATAGGTGACATTAGTACTGACCTTTATCTGACTGGGGGTCTATAGAGGAACATTAGTACTGACCTTTTTCTGACTGGGGGTCTATAGGTGACATTAGTCCTGACCTCCTGCTGCAGTATTATTACTCCCAGTACTCCCAGGCTTGCTACTATTAGATATAATAACCTCAGTTTCGTTTCCTTATCTGTTGGTAACATCAAAATATGATTATTAAATATTTCATATTTGTTTGTTTGTTTTTTTCTCCCAAAGTGAACCCCTTTGTGTGTGTCCCACAGATGTGGCATTTCCGCTCTGCGTATGTTGGATTTGCACCGCTCAAAAAGTATGAAAAGAGATCCCCCCCCCTTGAAGCCCATTAATGACATCATCAGTAAATTGTATGTAACAGATTCCAGTGTTTAGGGTTTATGACCCAATACTGCGATCATATCACTTATGACAAAAATCCGTATTTGTCGTATTATTCAGACGCGCGTGCATCTTTGTGTTACAATTCCTGATACTTTTATTATCTTGATCTTTATATATTTACTAGCGACTTGCCCATCAAAAAATGGCGGCAATAAGATTGTAAGGCAGGTAATGGTTTGGACGAGACATTCATTTTGTTGGCGGTCGGAGATCCTTCGGCGCTCATTGCGAGGCTGTTGGTTGTATTTTTTTTCTGATAGGCGCTTTTGCTGTTATTCTTTGGTCGGCGGTGATGTGTTTTTTGCACTTATTGCAAGGCTTTGTATGCTATGAGCAGCGTTGGCGCTCGTTGTGAGGCGCGCAGTGAAAGACTTTTATGTTTAATGTGATAATGTTTTTTTGTGTATATGTATTTTTGTATGCTAATGAAATAATTACTAAATGAATATACTTTACCTATTTGTAAGTAATATATGCAGGAAGCATTGTGCTGAAGAGCTGACAATCTGTTTTCATGTTCCTGCAGCATACAATGTAGGTTTTCAGTGCTGTGGAGCTGCTGTGTAAGTGTCAGCAATGTGCGCAGTGTGTAGTGTAAATAGGCTGCGTGCGTGAGGGGAAGCCGTTAGGGTAGCTGGGTAAATCCGCATTGTGTAAGTTAGTGTTGTAAAATGGCGGGGAATGTGTATGTGGTACGCGGGTGTGGATGATTTAGCGTCCTTGTTAATAGTGTATCTTTACCTTGTACGGCTTTTTAGGAAAATCCGTATTTGTTTTGTGTGTTTACTGTCCTGTAGCCTCGTTTTCTTTTTTTCAAGGGCCATTTTTTCTCTCACTTAGGTTATTTTCGGGTGTCTAAACTCATGAATTTGGACTTAAATGGAGGTGTAACTTCACTTGCAGAGGTCCTCGGTGCCCGCCTTGCTGTGGGTAAGCTTTTTATGTGTTTGTTGTGTGTATTTATTGTGTTTTTAATGTTTAAGTGCGTGCGGTTCGGGCGTTAAGGTCGTATTTTTGTGAGCTTGTAATGTTTTTTTTTTCTAAGTCCCATATTTTTACGTGGGAAGGCCGTAAATTTGATGGTGTAAGTCCCGCCTGCGGCTCATTGCAGCCGACGTGGGAGCCTTCGGCGCTACTTGCCAGCAACTCTGGCCCTCGCTTTGCAAGCCCGCAGCGTGAGCAACAACCCGCCTGCTCACAACTATATATGTGATATCTGTAACGTCTTCCCCAGTTGGCACTTGTAAATCGGCTAAGCGACAAAAAAAATGGCGTCCGGAAAAAATTAAAAACGAGGCTACACGACCCCAAACCACGCAAAACATTGCCAGCCATGTACGACTTTTACCTAGGAACAGATGAGGTACAAAATACACGATTATAAATAATGGAAACTGCTGGCGAGCCGCGTAACACATACACAATCGCCGCCATTTTACAACACTAACTTGCAACTAATAACATTACAAATCTAAAATGGTGCGTTACACGACTATACAAGTGGTTTCCCCTCGTGCACTGCGCACATTGCTGACACTTACACCTCGGGTCACCAACAGTCCTAATGTACACTGTAAGCTGCAGGAAAATCAAAACTGATTGTTAGCTCTTCAGGTTATTGATAACTGGATATATTAATTACAAATAGGCAAAGTATTTTAGTAATTAATTAATTCATTATTATTAAAAAAAATATATATAAAAAAAATACGCTTAATAGCATATTTTACACTGCGGTTACTTTACATACATTAACGCTTCGCACTTCCTAATACATTTGTTCATTTACAATAGTTATTATCGTGCATTCATTTAATAAGTATTAATTAGTAATGGAAAATAAAAATGTAGACTTTACACTACACTAAAATGTTTTACTTTTTACTCTGCAGTTATATATCTGGATTACTGCTCATTGGCTGCCAGCGATAGCACTCTCAAAGCAGTTACAAATCTAAATCACTTTATTATGCTCTGAGACCTGAATACATTTTTTTATTTACACTGCACAAAAAAAATTATATATTTAACACTGTACTTATATATCTGTCTTTGCGATGAGCGCCGAAGATTGATCGTTGCAAAGCACAAAACATGAAGGACACGAGGGAAGAGACTCACAATGAGCGCCAAAGGTCCTCAGAGTACAAAAAGCATCACATTGTGTGGCAAACAGCATTGCCATGGCTTCAAACTTTATTGCCCCATCATTTGTGCCAGGCAAGTCGCTAGTGATATAATATAACATAATGCAATACAATATTATACAGTACACATGGGTGTTGGAACTGGGGGGGGGGGGTAAGGGGTAACACCCCCCCCCAGATTTCTTATCGTATTAATGTATGCGTATAGAAGCTAACAGGGGAGGAGAGAGGGGGAGGAAACAAAGGGGAGAGGGAGAGGAAGACACAGGAGAGGGGAGAGGGGGAGGAAGACACAGTGGAGCGGGGGAGGAAGACAAAGGGCAGAGGGGGGAAGAGAAACAGGGTAAGGGAGAGGTGAGGGGAAGAGACACATGGGAGGGGGGAGAGACACAGGAGAGAATGGGGGGTAGAGACACAGGGGAGAGGGGGGAAGAGACTAATGGGAGGGAGTGGTGAGGAGACACCGGGGAGAGAAAAGGGGGTAAAGACACAGAGGAGTGGGGAAGAAACAAAGGGGAAGGGAGAGGGGGTAGAGACACAGTGGAGAGGGGGTAGAGACACAGGGGAGAAGGGGGAAGAGACACAGATGAGGGGGGAGAGACACAGGGGAGAGGGAAGGGGGAAAGACACAGGGGAGGGGGGAAAAAACACGGGAAGGGAGAGGGGGGGTAGAGACACAGGGGAGGGGGGAGTGACACAGGGAAGAGAGAAGGGGGAAAAGACACAGGAGAGGGGGAAAGAAACACTGGGGAAGGGAGAGGGGGTAGAGACACAGGCAAGGGTGGGAGACATGGGAGAGAGGGGGGGAGAGAGACACATGGGAGGGAGTGGGGGGGAGACACAGGGGAGAGGGGGGGAGAGAGACACATGGGAGGGAGTGGGGGGGAGACACAGGGGAGGTCTTCTGCTTTATTATTATTATTATTACTATATAATGTGTAGATGTACCGGCTGGGCATGCTCTTGTGCATTATTATTATTATTATTATTATTATTATTATTATTATTATTATTACTAAATAATGTGTAGATGTACCGGCTGGGTATGCTCTTCTATATTATTATTATTATTATTATTATTATTATTATTATTATTATTACTACTATATAATGTGTAGATGTACCGGCTGGGCATGCTCTTCTACATTATTATTTTTATTATTACTATATAATGTGTAGATGTACCGGCTGGGCATGCTCTTGTGTATTATTATTATTATTATTATTACTATACTAGCGACTTGCCCGTCAAAAAATGACGGCAATGTGATGTATATGTTTGTCAAGTTGTTTAGTTATTAACATATATTTTTGACACTTGTAAGTATTTTAATATGAACGTGTATTTTTGTAAAATGTTGATGTAATGGTTTTTTAAAATGTAATTTGTATGTGAAGAATTGTTAACTTTAATATACATTGAATGAATAGGAAAGCAAAAAGTAAAAAGCCTTCTTGAAACGTTGCGAATTTTAACATGAAGTTTAAAATATATGTAAGCAATAACCTTCAAAGTATATATTTTGAAACTTGAACTTTATTTTTTATGTAAGTTTAGAAGTTGACAAAACATTGATATAATTTTGAACATTATAAACAGGAACATAGTGAATACATTTTGTAACCTAATTTTTTATTAAAAGTATTAACATTTGAATGTAAAAACAATTGACCTTTAAATTAATCAGTATTAACATGCAATTTCTATCACAATAATTGTTAACTTGAATATACATTGAATGTAGAGGAAGGCATACAGTAAAACTCTCCTTAAAACGTACGTAATTAAAGTAATTCATTACTGAGCACATAAACTGGCGATAAACATTAATGTAGTTAGTAATCTTAAGATAACAGACAATATTTACATTGTGACTTAAAAGGTGCTTGACCTCTTAACATCCACTTTGTAATCTGTTGAATGAAATAACTTGAAAATATATATTTTAAACTTGTAACATTAGAAACATTAACATAGTGACTTAACATTTTAACATAATTTTTACTAACAATGCAAGGCAAGTATTTTGTGAGGTGAATCATTCATAAACAGTACTTTCATTAATTATGACTGAATTAAACAACCAATTGTTATGTATTTTGGAATGCTTTTAAAAAATGTTGGCATCTTTAATTTGTATCCTGCAAAGTTATAGTACTTCATAGTAGACAATGTTTTTAGTAAAAATACGTCCATCTTCTAATAAATCACCTTGACTTTCATTGTTTTCAATGTAAACTTTAATAGCCTGTGGATTTTTGCACCGTGACAACGCAACGTACAATTGACCATGTGCAAAAACTGGTTCTTCCAAGTAAATACCCACAGATTTGAAAGTTTGACCTTGTGATTTATTAATGGTCATGGCAAATGCCATAATAATGGGAAATTGTCTTCTTTGAAGTATAAAAGGGAGACTACTTTCACTTGGTGCTAAATCTATTCTTGGTATGAAAACTCTCTCTCCTTTATGGGTCCCAGTTAAAATTTCAGCATCTATAAAATGGTCCTTTAATTGTTGAACAATTAATCTTGTGCCATTGCATAGGCCTTTTTTGGGGTTCATATTTCGCAGTAACATGATAATTGCACCTTTCTTTAGCTGCAAAATATGTGGTGGCATTCCAGAAGGAGTTAAAGAGTTAATGAATTCAGTTGAAAAGTATGCCTGACTTTCATTGTCATCAGCAAGTACAGAATCAGCACTGTGATAATTTCTTTGTGGTGCATTAATTTTTTTTAAGATTTCATTATTGAGTATTAATGCATCTTTATTTTTACACGTCAGTATAACTTGGTTGGCAAGCTCAGAATATTCTTCGTTATTTATGCTCCCTTCAAATATAGCCGATATAATATCTTGTTGACAAATCATATGAGGTGGTATCTCTACAGTGTCGTCAGGTAAATGTAGTATTTTTTCTGTTCTTCCTTCTCCAATTTTAATAAGCCAATCATTGAAATCAGTTTGGCCTTCTGATCTCATATTTTGTTGCAGTTGAAGATGGGTAAAATGTTTCCATACTGTACTTGACTTTATACATGTTTCAATAATGTCTGTTCGATTTCCATGTACAACGACAGGTAATGTTTGTCTAAAATCGCCACCCAACAAAATTACCTTTCCACCAAATGGAAAAATATTATCCATGAGTTCACGAAGCAAACGGTCAATACATTGGAGGGCATAGCATGACATCATTGTGGCCTCATCTATTATAATTAATTTACATTTCTTCAATTTCTTTGCTTGTAAGGATGTCATGCGAATATCTGACACTGAATCTTCCAAAATAGGCACTGGCAGTTTAAATCCACTATGAACAGTTCTTCCACCTTCTAATAAAAGTGCAGCAATTCCAGTAGTGGCAAACGCCATTGCTATTTGTCCTTGTGCTCATACTGAACTCATTAATAAATTGTACAAATATGTTTTCCCTGATCCGCCAGGTCCATCAAGATAGAAATAACGCTCTGTCACCATGTCATCATCTATAGCATTTTTAATGGCATGAAATGCTTGCAATTGTAGTGTATTTAAAGTTGCAAGTCTTTCTTCTGTTCTTTCTGCTTGTAGTTGAATGTCATAGTCTTCAAAGTTAATGTAATCTATTAGACCTGGATCAGGCAAATTAAAACTTGCACAACTTAATCCATGAGTTAAAAAGACTTCTTGAATTTCCATTAAGGCTTTTAAGTGTGCAATGGGTTCATTGTATCGTCGCATAAAGTCTTCAGCCATATTACTTTTAAAAGTCTCCCACAAAGCTAATGCATTTGGAGCATTTGAGAAGATACAAATAAAAGCAAATTGTTCTCTCATCTGTCGTGGCATTTGACATTGTGCTGCTTCTTCTAAACATCTTTCCCACTCTGTATCATCAGCGAGTAAGTTTTTATTTCTTGCAGCTAAATGGAAGGATTCATATACAATGTCATTAACAGTTCTTAATTGTTCAAAACTTTGTGCTCCAGGAACATTTAAAAGTAATATCCGTAAGCAAAATCGTTCAACATCTCTTGGACTGACTGTGTAAATTCGTGGAATTATTTTATTGCCTCCGGTTTTTCTTGCTCTCCATAATCCATTCACAAAAACATAGTGATATGGAATTTCAATATATAAGTATTGTGTTGCTTGAGCATCAGTGGAATTTAATGCAAACCATGCAGTTAGTGTAGTGTGACGATCTTCACTTTGGGCCAATGCATTCATTTCATTTCCAGCATGGAAATAGACTAAATGTCGTTGTGGCAAATGTACTGCTAACCTATATACTGCATGTGATCTATCATGCATTTCAAATTTTAAAAGCCGCCACATAGCTTCTGGCGCACTGACATAGCGAGCATCTACATGAGATGCAAGTTCATCATGTACTAACTCACTACTTTCAGGGTTGTCTGCACTTTTGACGACTACAGTAGCTGCATCGTAACCTTTGTAAATATATTTGTAGACATATTTAATGGATTTGATGGAAGTGCAGGCTTCTACGTTGATGTGGGCGTTGTACTTCATGAGTAAATGTGGATTGTAGGGTACTACATATCTATTGTCCACTTTTTTTCCACGAATAATGGCACTATCTCCTTCTCTTCTTTTATAAAGTGGATATCCATCACAATTTGCATATGTTTTGTCTCTATAATCTTTTGGAAAATCTTTTGAACATTGATTATTTTCCATACATGGTGATTGTGGATTAAGGTCTCCACAGGGTCCATGAATCATGCGATGAGTAACAATCTCATATAGTCTACCATATAGTTCTGGATCCGGTAGTTCAGCAACTATGACTGCATCCACTTTGTCCGAAGTATCTAATTTATCTTTCTCTTGAAGTATTATGAGAAGATGTGCATGTGGAAGGCCTCTTTTTTGAAATTCAATGGTATATACATAAGCAAGACATTTGCCAAATAACTGATTTATAGTGAAGTCACGTATTAATTCATTTAATTTTATCTTAAAAACTCTGGCTACTAAATCTGGTCGATCTGAAGCACTTTGTCCAAGAAGTAGATTTTGATTAATTTCTGGCCATTGTGGATTACATGTAAATGTCACAAATAAATCTGGTTTTCCAAATTTTGTCACAATAGCCATAGCATCATTGTATCTTTCTCTCATATTTCGAGGAGATCCTTGAAAGGAAGATGGTAAAATGATGGCTTTGCCAGCTGTCATGTCTCTGCTTGTAGCCACGTCAGCAACATAGTCCATGAGTCCACAATATTGTTCTACACGTAGTTTATCTTGTTGATATTTTATAAAGTTTAAATTATTTGCCTCAACTTGCAAATATGAATCAATAATCCATTGTTGTGTTAGTTTCCCACCACATAAAATTGGATTAAATTCATCTCTAATGGCAATTTGAGCAACTTTAAATTCAAGCATAGAAACATTATTTCGGATTCTGGCTTTAGCATTTGGGTAACTGGGAAGGGTTAATTTTGGTTGCCAACCTGCTTCTCCGTGTGGGAAAAAGATGGGATATGTCATTGGATCTAAATTTGGACTTAAGATATTAATATTAATAAATGGTTGGTCCTCATTTCTGGGATATACTCTAATGTCTCTTTGAAATGGTGGTTCTCCTTCATCATTGTGAAAGACCATTGCAACCTCATTTGATGTTGGCAAGTTATATGTCTGTCTCTTTTAAGCACCATATTAACCTTTGGCATGGGTAATTGATGTCTTTGTGCATGAAGTAGTTGTTCATTTTCTACTTCTGCCAATTTTTTGTAAGCTTTACTGTAGGGATTGTTGTCCATAATGTTATTTAGCTCTATAAAAACACTGGGTAAGCATTTTTTATTTTCTTCCATCTGCATACGTTGGTCAACAGCTTCCATTGTATCTAGGACATATAGTTGAGCGAATTTTCTTTGCTCTCCTTCCTCTGGATGTAAATGTGAAGTCCGATGATAAATTTATCCTTGGACTTTAAAACAGTAAGGACCATGTCCTGGTACATTAGCAGCCAATGTTGCCCCCATAGATGCAAATGATATGGCACTATTGTAGGATCTTATGTTTGTCTTAAAATTGTTGTAATTTGGAAAAGTAGGTTCAGTCATAATATTTAGTAAATAGGTTGGAAATTGTTTCCTTTGTGGAAGTTTGAACTTTCCTTTTTGACAACAACTAATAAATTGTCCATCTCGGGGTCTCTCCTGTTTAAAATAATAAGCCTCACAAAATTGACATTGAGTAGTCATGTCCCCACAACTATGAACCTCTACTGCTAAAGACTTCAGTAAAGGACAATTTGCAACGCATATTGGATGTTGACTTTGATATTCATCAGATGAAAAGTCATGAAATGTTTCAACAACAGGTTCTAAATGTTTAGTTTTTTTCGTAGATTTTCTTGGTATATGTTGGACTTGTTCGGTTGAAATTTCCTGTAAATTTTTAGTAAGAGTTTGTAAATGCTTTTTTTTTGTAGTTGTTTTTTTTGGTCTGTCTTGACTGGTATGTTGTAAAATGTCATCTGATGTTTTAGGAACAGTTTGTAAATGCTTTATTATTTTTTTATTTTTTTTGGTTGTATCTTTCATTTTTGCAGCTGATATTCTTTTATTTGCAAGTCTTTTGCGTTCTTTTTCTCTTCGAATTTCTTTCTCCTCCGGTGTCTGCTGGGCGGCCCATCTCTCTTGTCTTTCTCTAGTTTGACGTCTTTTCTTCTCTTCTTTGGTCTCGTTATCAGCCATATTAATCTGTAAAGGAAAAAAAATAAATGTAATTGTGTATATTTAAATTTGTAATTCCTGTTAAAGATTCTTGTGCACAATTGGTGAAATAAAAGGCAAATCATGAATGTATAATTTATATTTAGTTAAATTTATAATTCCTGTCCTCACTGGGTAAGAATTTGGCCAATGGAATACTGCTGTAAATAAGCATGTAACATATTTATTTAAAATAATGGTTTTATTTATTAAAAACGTTGTTTGTGGATAGATATTTACCACTGCAAAACTTCTTTGCTAAAAAAAAAAGTGATGTGGTTATTGAGCTATGTATTGCATAGTAGCAATTTAAATAAAATAAGGGAGATAGTAAATTAATTATTTTATTTTTCTGTTGACACGGATGCAACTGAAAGCAGTTTCTTTAGTTTTATACTTTAGTACTTATTATACTTTACCTTGGTTGAAGTGTGATTTAAATCCGAATGTTTGTTGGTCCTCGGTTCAAAATCGTTGTCCAATGGTGTGGTCCTCTGTTGGAAGTCCTCGTCCGATGGTGTGGTCCTGTGGCGATAGCCCCCGTCCGATATTGTGGTCCTGTGGCGATATCCCTCGTCCGATGTTGTGGTCCGTTGGTGAAAGTCCTCGTCCGATGGTCTGGTCCTGTGTTGAAATTCCTCGTCTGCTGGTCTGGTCCTGTGTTGAAATTCCTCGTCTGCTGGTCTGGTCCGAGTCCTCGTTCGATGGTCCGGTCCTGTGGAAAAAGTCCTCGTCCGATTGTCTTCACGCAGTATCTGTTGTAATCTAAAATAGAAAATGTTGTTTGAGTGAAATGTCTTTTAAATAATTTAAAAATGTATTAATTTGACTGTATTGTATGAGTTATGGTTATTTTTTTCTATCTTTGTTTTTTTTTACTTTCTGTACAATCCGACAACTTTTGTTATTCTTATTGAAGGTTCTTAGTAAGGCTTGTGGGTTGTGATATATTAAATAAGATGTGTTTATGTTATTTTTTGTACAATCCTGTTTTGTGCACACCACTTGTGGTATAGTTATTTAACCTTTATTGGGATGGTTATAGTTAGTGAAACATGAAATAATATAATTAATGTAGTTTGCTATGTGTTTGTGTTAGTTTTTGACAATCCTGTTTGGTGCGCATCACTTGTGCAAAACTTATTTCTTCTTGATTGTACAGGTTATAGGTTGTTAAACATTAAAGAAGAATGTTAATATAGTTTGCTATGAGTTTGTGTGATTTTTTGTACAATGCTATTAGGTGCACAACACTTTTGTTATTCTTATTTTTGATTCTTTGTAAGGCTTATAGGTTGTTAAACATTGAATAAGAAATTCTGTTTTGTGTGTAGCAGTTTGTGTGTCATTCAATTGCGATTTGGCTAATTGAATCGTGCCCTAAATAAGCACATAGCATATTTTTTAAAATAAGTTTTTAGTCATTGAAAAACTTTTTTTTTGATATTTTTTTAGTAACTAAAAACTTATTTTAAAGAAATTGTTATGTTGTTATTTAGAGCCCTATTCAATTGGGCAAATTGCAATTGAATGAGGTCCTTTGTGTGTACCATATGTTGCATAGTTTGGCCCTCATTCAATTGCATTTTTTACAATGTAATAGTACTCTAAGGCCGTAATTGAATTGCAATGTAGAAATTTGAATAGGGTTGTAAATAAGCACATCACATATATTTGTTAAAATAGAATAAGGGCCTAAAAGTTCTTATTTATAGCCATATTTAATTGTCCAAAATAGCAATTGAATGAGGGCCTTTGGTTACTGCATTTGTTATATTGTGAGCTCCTCATTCAATTGTGTTTTGTCCAATGGAATAGAGCTCAATATCAGCACAGAGCATATTTTTTTACGGAATTTTGTATTTAGTGAACTTGTATCCAAAAGCAACGTGTTCACAAAAGAAAAATTTCCTTTAAAAAATATGCTCTGTGCTTATATAGAGCCCTATTGAAATGGGCAAATCACATTTGAGTGAGGCCCTTGGCCATTAAAGACATATAGGTCCTCATTGAATTGCAATTTTGCCAATTGAAGAGGGCTCTATATAATCACATAACATATTTATTGAGCAAAGTTTTTAGTTATTGAAAACCTTGATTGTGGTTAGAAATTCAGTAACTAAAAAGTTCTGTATCAAAAATATGTTATGTGCTTATATAGAGCGCTATTCAATTGAGGAAGTCGCAATTGAATAAGGCTCATGGTTATTTCTTGTTTATACTTAATACTTTACCTTGATTGAAGTTTTGAATGACAGACGGTCCCCTCCTGCCAATCTTAATCCGCCGGTCTTCTTGTAGTGTCTGTTTGAAAAAGAAAGTGAAATAGTTATTTGTATAATTATAATTTTTCATCTAGCAAAGCATGGCCTTTTGAGCATGTAATGTCTTGTTGTATCTTACCTCTTCTTCTTTGTTGGTGTTCTTTAAAAGGGATTGTGCTTCACAGTGCACGGTGCAAATTGTTGAGAGACGCTGTTGATGCAGAGTCTGTTTGAATATTAAAAGAAATAGAAAGATTCAGCTTTATATGATCTATTGAATTGCAGAAAAGGAATGTAATTTAAATATAGTTGTGTATTTTTTTTCAATTAACCTTATTTTTTGTTGGGGGCTACACACATATGTCACATACATGAAGCACATTCCATAGTTTAATGTAATTATTTTGTGTACGTGTGACATATCAGTATACATGAGTCAAATTTAAATGGTTAAATTAACCTTATATTTTTTTTTCCAACACACATAAATGTCTGTGTGTGAGATGTAACTATAGATGATATACATATATGTGCGTGTGACATATCAGTATACATGACATATAATGTCATTTAAATGTAGTTGTTTACTGATTTTGTTGTAAGCTAATTTTGTTGCAGTGCCAATACACATAAATGTGCGTGTGACATGTCACTATACATTATACACAAATATGTCCGTGTCACATGTCACTATGAAGGGCCAGTACACATAAATGTGCGTGTCAGATGTCACTATACATTATAGACATATATGTGCGTGTCACATGTCACTATACATTATACACATATATGTCCGTGTCACATGTCACTATGAAGGGGCAATACACAGAAATGTGCGTGTCAGATGTCACTATACATTATAGACATATATGTGCGTGTCACATGTCACTATACATTATAGACATATATGTGCGTGTCAGATGTCACTATACATAAACCTCTGTTTAATATTAAATTATGTTTTTTTGTTGTTTTGTTAAATGAACCGTATTTTTTTTGTGAGCCTATACACATAAATGTGCCATACATGATGACTACATAAATCCTAGTTTTTTTTTTTATTTGTTTGACCTGTCCTGATAATAAAATGTAATATATTATAGCTTACCTCTCAGTTGTAATTTGCACAATGCAAAGTAGTAAATTAGTAAAGAATTGTCTTCTCAAGTAAAAGCAGCAGTTATCTCAGAAGTCACTCCGTTGATCACCTGAGGAGAAATGTATTTTTTTGTTTGAAATAGGCAGTATTTATAAACTTGTAGAAAGTTCTGGAAAGTGAGACCGTTAGAACGCAATACGCATGCGCTATTTGCGTTCCAGCTTACAATTTGCGTTCCATCCGCCATTTTCTGCGTTGTGATACGTTCCGCATAGTATGTGTTTCATTATTGCGAGTAAGTGTAGTATAGATACGTCTGAAGCCTCGTTTTCATTTTGTTCGTCAGCCATTTTTTCTCTCGCTTAGCGATGGTATTAGTGTCTAAAGTGTTTATTTTGATTTAAATGTAGGTGTAACTTGTTTTTTTGAGGTGCTGGCTGGTTCCTCTTGCTGTAGGTAAGCTTTTTATGTGTTTGTTGTGTGTCTTTGTTAAGTTTTAAATGTTTGTATGTCGGCGTGTTGCGTCCGATGTTTGCGAAGTCGTAATGTGTGGTAACGTGTCTCGTATGGTGTTTGCGTGTGTAGCCTCGTTTTCGTTTTATTCGTCGGCCATTTTTTGTGTCGCTTAACAAACTATTTAGTGTCTAAACTCTTTTATTTTGAGTGCAATTAAGTTGTAAGTTGCATTTTTGAGGTCCTGGGTGCTTCCTGTTTGTGTAGGTAAGGTTTTTATGTATGTGCTGTGTGTATGTATTGTGTTTGTAATTTTGTAATGTTCGCGAGTTGCGTCCGAGTGTTGCGAGGCCGTAATGTGTGTGAACGTGTGTCGTATGTTGTTTGCGAGTGTCGTAATGTGTGTGAACGTGTGTCGTATGTTGTTTGCGAGTGTCGTAATGTGTTGCGACGTAAACTTTTTTTTGCAAGGGTCGCAGTTGCTGCAACTGAAGACCTCGCTTTGCGAGGTCCTCAGGTGCTGGCATGGAGCGCCTGCGGCTTGCAAGGGTCGCAGTTGCTGCAACTGAAGACCTCGCTTTGCGAGGTCCTCAGGTGCTGGCATGGAGCGCCTGCGGCTTCGCGAGGGTCCTCAGTTGCTGGCAAGGAGCGCCTGCGGCGCTCCATGCCAGCAACTGAGAACCTGGCACAGTGCCCTCGCTTCGCGAGGGCCGCGGGTTCGCTACGCGAGCCGCGGCCCTCGCTTCGCGAGGCCCGCGGCTCGCTGCGCGAGCCCGCAACGTTAGCAACAACTCGTACGCTCACAACTATATATGTGATAATGTGTAGATGTACTGGCTGGGCATGCTCTTGTGCATTATTATTATTAGTAGTAGTTTTTTACTAATAATAATAATAATAATGCACAAGAGCATGCCCAGCTGGTACATCTACACATTATATAATAATAATAATAATAATAATAATAATAATAATAATAATAATAATAATAATAATGCATCCCCAGCTGGTACATCTACACATTAAATAGTAGTAATAATAATAATAATAATGCACAAGAGTCCTTCCGCACTGCACTGGACACTGAATAAACTTGCCTAGCTATGGTTTTCCCTATTGATGCAGTATCATCCAAACTGTCCCTCCTCTCAGTAAGACTGCAAGTTACTTATGATTCCAAGATGGCTGCTGTCCATGAGGTAGAAGGGTGTGGAAGGGAGTGTATGCTGCTGATTGGCTGGAATGTGTCTGCTGACTGTGACATGCAGGGTCAAAGTTTGCTCAATGATAAAGTATTGGGGGCGGGTCGAATCTCGCATATGTTCGCAGTTCGCCACGAACGCGAACATGCTATGCTCGCCGGAAAAAGTTCGCCGGCGAACTATTCGCGACATCTCTAGTTCTCATTTCCCAACCA
>CM050172.1:4242814-4474617 GCA_027410445.1 Discoglossus pictus | reverse complement strand
ATTTTTCCACTTAAGCTAGAAGCCATGCAGTATCACATATTATAATTGTCCAACTACGATCCGTCGTCACGCTGTGTTGCATGGTGCGTACGACTTAGCGATGAGCGCCGCAGGCGCTCATAGCCTGGCAAACTTCGCGCAGCGTGGCGAGAAGTTAAACCGTAGCACTAAGTCAAGGAGCGCCTCAGGCGCTCATTGCTGGAGAGCCTCGAGTAGCGAGGCAAACCGTTAAACACGTCACACGCACGAATTAGAAAAAAAACAACATTTCGGAACCAACCTTAACGTAACAAACACCCACACGCACTAAGAATCTGACTATAACGTAACAAACACCCACACGCACGAAGAATCCGACTATAACGGCCGACCCGCGCGCAACTAAAAACAGTGAAAACACACCAAATACTCACACAAACTACATAAAAAGCTTACCCATAGCAAGGGGGGGGGGGCACCCAGGACCTCTGAAAGTGAAGTTACACCTCCATTTAAGTTTAAATTCCCGAGTTCAGACACACGAAAATCCCCTAAGCGAGAGAATAAATGGCCGCCGAAAAAAACGAAAACGAGGCTCACAGCCCAGCTATGTACAAATTAGCCAAGAAGGGATCCGAGATAAGCTTGGAAACCTGAATTAACCCCAGGGGATCCGAGATAAGCTCGGAGCCCTACAATAACCCCACATTAACCATCGCAGTGGGGGTCTCGATTGCACGTGATCGGGGACCCCCGCTGCAATCAAAATTCTAAATTTACGCGTTACACGTCCTTAAAGGACTGTAAAGGTCCTTAAAGGACCCGTTGTAAAAGAATAAAAATATACACTGTCACCCTGTCAATCATGGCGGTCAATACAGACCCCCATAAAACCCTCATTAAACCTGTCACTCATGGGGGTCAATATAGACCCCCATAAGCCCTTCATTAACCCTGTCACTAATGGGGGTCAATACAGACCCCCATAAATCCATCATTAACCCTGACACTCATGGGGATCAATAAAGACCCCCATAAGCCCTTCATTAAGCCTGTCACTCATGGGGGTCAATACAGACCCCCATAAGCCCTTCATTAACCCTGTCACTCATGGGGGTCAATACAGACCCCCACAAGCCTCTATTTAACCCCATCAGTCCCATAAGGGTATATTAACACCATTATGGGCCTGTTATAACACTACATTAACCACATAAGTGCCATGATGGTCTTCAAGGACCATCATGACACTAAGTATAAACACTATACTGCACTATACTGCACTATACCACCCCCAATAAAACTTTAAATATTAACTAAACACCCTCTACACTAACCTATTAACATCTACACTATTAACCCCCACCACTCTAATTACAGAAAATAAAAAAGCCTAAAGTCACACAAAAAAATACATTACATGAAATAAAAAACCTAACTCACAAAAAAAATAAACTTCATTACAGAAAATAAAAAAACCTAAGTCACAAAAAATAAAAAAGGAACATAACAGAAAAAAACAAAACATTACAACCACCCCCCCTCACTACAGAAAAAAAAATACACACCTGAAAAGGAAATACATATCATACAAATACATACAATACAAATACATACAATTACAATACAATTACATACAATTACAATAGAATTCACCCCTATTTAATATACATCACACAAGCTATCTAAATAAATAGCATAATCTAATATACACCCTATCTATATTATAATACATCCCCAATCTATCTAAATAAATAACACAATTTAATATACAATACATCCTATGCTATCTATATAAAACTCATACCCCTAGCTAACAGACATTAAATGCTATCTATATATATATCGAAGTCTAAGCTAAAATAAAATAATTAAGACCACTTACCTTTGCAGATGTCCATTGGAATCAGCCACCTACGGAAAAAAAAAAAAAAATAGTGCAACACGTTTACAGGTCTAAAATAAACATTCTATACAGTCTATACATTCTAAATATTCTACTCACCTTTCCGGCATGTCCCGTCCGGCATTCTTTTAATCCTTCTCCGGCGCGGCACCTGTTAAAAAAAACACAACATTAATAGACATACATCAAAATAAAATAAACATAATCTACATTTTATTTACCTCCCCGAGATGTCTCCGGCCTCCTCCCGATCCTCTTCTGCCACGCCCTGTAAGAAAAAATATATATATACTTATATCCGCACTCCCGGACATCCCCGACGCTAATGAGGCTCCAGGAGACTTCTCTGGAAGAAAATAAGCAATGGCGCCTTCTGATTGGTTGAAAACGCTGTCTATCAAATTCACCCAATCAGGAGGCGCCAATGTGTGTCAATCAGAAAGGGATACACCCTAAAATCCCACTCTGATTGGATAATGCACATGTCAATCTTTATTTAAACCAATCACAAGGCGCAGATGCCTTCAGCCAATCAGAATGGAATACACTCCCACAGGGTGATTGGTTGGAGCCTCTGCGCATTCTGATTGGTTGCACTGACAATAGCCAATCACAATGGAATACACCCTCAAGTACTGATTGGTGAAGGATTTGCGCATTCTCATTGGCTACTGTTAATATCAATCAGTATTACAGCCAATGAGAAGGTGCAGATGTCTTCACCAATCAGTACGTGGGGGTATATTCCATTGTGATTGGCTGATGGCAATAAAGCCTTAGGATTGGTTCAAATAAAGATTGACAGGTGTGTTATCCAATCACCGTTGTATTTTGGGGTGTATACTTTTTTCATTGGTTCACAAATGGGGTCTTCTCATTGGCTGAATTTGATAGACAGCCTTTTCAGCCAATCAGAAGCCGCCATTGCCAATTTTATTCTGAAACACTCCATAGGAAGGTCATTAGCGTCGGAGACATCCACCAGGGCGGATGTGTGTTGTTTTTTTTTTTTTTCATGCGCGGATGCTTCCGGAGAAGACAAGGAGGCCGGAGACATCGCGGAAAGGTAAGTATGATGTAGATTGTGTTTATTTAAATTTGGTTTATGTTTACTAATGGAATGTTTTTTTTTACAGGAGTATCGCCGGACAAGATGCAAAGATGGCCGACGGAACATGGAGGACGTGACATGCTGGGACGTGACATGCTGCAACGGGACATGCTGGAAAGGTGAGAATAATATTTAGAATATTTAGAATGTTTAGAATGTTTAGGTATTTCATGTAAACGTGTTGTATTAATTTTTTTAATCTTTCTTACCGTAGGTTGCTGATCTGAAGAAACATCTCAAAGGTAAGTGGTCTTAATTATTTTATTGTAGCTTACAATTAGGGTAGCTATATATATATATATATATATATATATATCACATATATAGTTGTGAGCGTACGAGTCGTTGCTCACACTTGCGGGCTCGCGTAGCGAGCCCGCGAGAACTGCGTCCCTCGCGAAGCGAGGGACGCAGTTCGCCGCAAATGCGGGTCCTCGCGAAGCGAGGGCCCGCATTTGCGGTTGTAAAGGCTCAACGTCGGCTGTGTTAACACACACATACACACACACGACTTTTTTAACAGAATAAACCCAACCGCCCAGCCAACAAAAACCCAACAACGTCCCCGCAAATGCGGATCCTCGCGAAGCGAGGGTCCGCATTTGCGGTGGTGGGAGCATCCCAACATCGGCTGTCTTAACACACACATACACACACACACAACTTCATAACAAAAAAAACCTCAAAGTCGCCTCACACCCACTTACACCCAGACACACAGACGCAAGACTTAACAAAAAAACAGTAAAAAAGGCCCTTCACACGCTCTTAACACACATACGCACGACTTAGAAACAAATACACTGCGTCGTACACGTAAAAGCTAACTGCGTATATCGCAAAAAAATACGGCAACATCGCAACAAAATACGGCCGCATCGGAAAAAAATACGGCCGCGAAAGACCCATTCCAACCGCCGCGCATCAAAACATCACAAACACAAGAAATAAACACAACAAACACATAAAAAGCTTACTTACAGCACGGGGGGGCATCCGGCACCTCCAAAAGTTAATTTACACGTCCATTTAAGTCAAAACAAAGACTTTAAACGACCGAAAATCGGCTAAGCGAGAGAAAAAATGGCCGCCGAACAAAACGAAAACGAGGCTCCAGACGTAACTACACTACACTTACTCGCAATAATGAAACACATACTATGCGGAACGGATCACACTCATATTAAACACCATTTTAACCACTACTACGCACAAAATGGCGGATGGAACGCAAATTGTAAGCTGGAACGCAAATAGCGCATGCGTATTACGTTCTAACGGTCTAACTTTCCAGAATGTTCTACAAGTTTATAAATACTGTCTATTTGACAGAGAAAAATACATTTCTCCTCAGGTGATGAACAGAGTGACTTCGGAGATAACTGCTGCTAAAACTTGAGAAGACAATTCTTTCCTAATTTACTACTTTACATTGTGCAAATTACAACTGAGAGGTAAGCTATAATATATTACTTATTTTCAAGACAGGACATCAAAAAAAAAAATTAAAGAAGACAAAGAGGTTTATGTATACTGACAAGTGACACGCACATATATGCGTATAATGTATACTGACATGTGACACGCACATATATGCGTATAATGTATACTGACAAGTGACACGCACATTTATGTGTATAATGTATAGTGACATGTGACACGCACATATATGCGTATAATGTATACTGACATGTGACACGCACATATATGCGTATAATGTATAGTGACATGTGACACGCACATATATGCGTATAATGTATACTGACATGTGACACGCACATATATGCGTATAATGTATAGTGACATGTGACACGCACATTTATGTGTATAATGTATAGTGACATGTCACACGCACATATATGCGTATAATGTATACTGACAAGTGACACGCACATTTATGTGTATAATGTATACTGACAAGTGACACGCACATTTATGTGTATAATGTATAGTGACATGTCACATGCACATTTATGTGTATTGCCCCTGCAACAAACTAATTAAACAACTACATTTAAATTACATTACAAAAAAATAAGTTGGGACTATTAAAATACTATTAAAATATGAGTCATGTATACTGATATGTGACACGCACATATATGTGTATCATCTATAGTCACATGTCACACACACATTTATGTATGTTGGCCAAAAATACAAATAAGGTTAATTTAACAATTAAAATATGATTCATGTATAGTGATATGTCACACGCACACAAAAAAATTACTTTCAACTATGGAAATGTGCTTCATGTATGTGACAAATATATGTGTGTAGACCCCACCAAAAAATAATGTTAATTCAAATTAATTACAGAAGTATATTTCAATGAAATTAATTTACTGCAATTTAATAGATCACCTAAAACTCAATCTTTCTACTTTTTTTAATATTCAAACAGACTCTGCATCAACAGCGTCTCTCAACAATTTGCACTGTGCACTGTGAAGCACAATCCCTTTTAAAGAACACCAACAAAGAACAAGAGGTAAGATACAAAAATACTTTAAATGCTGAAAAGGCCATGCTTTGTTAAATACAAATAAAAAATTCTATAATTCACTATTTCACTTTATTTTTCAAACAGACACTACAAGAAGACCGGCGGATTAAGATTGGCAGGAGGGGACCCTCTGTCATTCCACACTTCAATCAAGGTAAAGTATTAAGTATAAAAAAGAACCGAACCATGAGCCTTATTCAATTCTGAGTTGGCTAATTGAATAGGGCTTTATATAAGCACATAATAGGTCTTCACTAACTAAAAACTTCTGTCCAAAAAAAATGTATGTGCTTATATAGAGCCCTATTCAATTGGTCAAAACGCAATTGATTCAGGACCTAAATATGTTTAATGGCCGAGGGCCTCATTCAAATGTGATTTGACCATTTCAATAGGGCTCTATATAAGCACATTTGGCTCAATTTAACTAAAAACTTCTGTTCAAAAATATGCTCTGTGCTTATATAGAGCCCTATTGAAAAACAAAATTCAATGAGGCCCTCACAATATAACAAATCCAGCAAACAAAGGCCCTCATTCAATTGATATTTTGGACAATTCAATAGGGCTCCAAATAAGCACATTTAGAACCCTATTGAATTGGCCAAACTGCAATTGAATGAGGGCCAAAGTATGCAACATATGGTACACACAAACTGGTACACACAAAACAGGATTGTAACAAACACATAGCAAACTAAATTTATATTCTTTTTGTTTAACAACCTATAACCATTAGAAAAAACACTACATAAGTATAACAAAAGTGGTGTCCATCAAACAGGATTGTACGAAAACTCACACAAACACATAGCAAACTACATTTAAATTCTTATTTTAATGTTTAACAACCTATAAGCCTTAGAAAGAAGCCTAAATAAGCATACCAACATTGGTGCCCACCAAACAGGATTGTATGAAAACTCACACAAACACATAACAAACTACATTTACATTCTTATTTTATGTTTAACAACCTATTAGCATTACAAAACTACATTAATAAGCATACCAACAGTGGTGCGCATCAAACAGGATTGTATGAAAACTCACACAAACACATAGCAAACTACATTTAGATGCTTATTTAATGTTTAACAACCTATAAGCCTTAGAAAGAAGCCTAAATAAGCATACCAACATTGGTGCCCACCAAACAGGATTGTATGAAAACTCACACAAACACATAGCAAACTACATTTAGATTCTTATTTTATGTTTCACAACCTATTAGCATTACAAAACTACATTAATAAGCATACCAACAGTGGGGCGCATCAAACAGGATTGTATGAAAACTCACACAAACACATAGCAAACTACATTTAGATTCTTATTTAATGTTTAACAACCTATACGCCTTAGAAAGAAGCCTAAATAAGCATACCAACAGTGGTGCGCACCAAACAGGATTGTATGAAAACTCACACAAACACATAGCAAACTACATTTAGATTCTTATTTTATGTTTAACAACCTATTAGCATTACAAAACAACATTAATAAGCATACCATCAGCGGTGCGCATCAAACAGGATTGTAGGAAAACTCACACAAACACATAGCAAACTACATTTACATTCTTACTTTATGTTTAACAACCTATAAGCCTTAGAAAGAAGCCTAAATAAGCATACCAACAGTGGTGCGCACCAAACAGGATTGTATGAAAACTCACACAAACACATACCAAAGTACCTTTAGATACTTATTTTATGTTTAACAATCTATAAGCCTTAGAAAAAGGCCTAAATAAGCATACCAAAAGTGGTGGACACCAAACGGGATTGTAGAAAAACAAAGAAATAATGTCATTTTTTAGTTCATACAAATACATTAAAATAATATTACATTTTCATTTTTATTTTATATCAGATACTGCGTCAAGAACATCGGACCAGGAGTTTCAACTGAGGACCACACCAGCGGACGAGGACTTTCAACAGAGGACCAGACCATTGGACGAGGACTTTCAACAGAGGACTACACCATCGGACGAGGACTTTCAACAGAGGACCAGACGATTGGACGAGGACTTTCAACACAGGACCAGACCATCAGACGAAGGCTTTCAACACAGGACCAACAAAGATTCTGCTTCAAATCAAACTTCAACCAAGGTACAGTATAACAAGTAAAAAAAGAGAAAAATTAATTAATATTCTTCTTTAATGTTTAACCACCTATAAGCCTTAGAAAATAGCCTACAGAAGCATACCAAAATTGTGGCGCACCAAAAAGGATTGTAGAAAAACACAGAAATAATGCCATTTTTTCATTCATACAAACACATTCAAATAACATAACATTTTCATTTTTATTTTATAACAGATACTGCGTCAAGAACATCGGAACAGGAGTTGGAACTGAGGACCACACCAGAGGACGAGGACTTTCAACAGAGGACTACACCATCGGACGAGGACTTTCAACACAGGACCAGACCATCGGACGAAGGCTTTCAACACAGGACCAACAAAGAATTTTGCTTGAAATCAAACTTAAACAAGGTACAGTATAAAAAGTAATATCTATCATCTATCTCTTATTTGTCTTTTAGGGCCAATAATCTTTAACAATAAATACAAACTTCAATGTAAACTTAAAAAATAAATTGGCATAGTCCAAAAAAGTCTAAAAACACTGAATCTATACAATTTGTCATTGTAACATTCCAGTCCTAAACCCTAATTTAATTGCCATTTGACAAATTGAATAGTGCTGTAAATAAGGACATAACATCTTTTTGAAAATACCTTTTTAGTTACTGAAACACTTGCTTTTGGATACATGTTTAATAAATAAAAATTTCTTTAAATAATTATCGGATGGCCTTATTTAGACTTTTATTCAATTGACCGCATTGAAATTGATTAAGTATAAAATGTTAACACACTATTGATAACTATTTGTCATGAAAAACAACTTAACATCTCAAAATAAACTAATGGTACATTATTTTATTTTTACAGATTAACATGGCTGATAACGAGAGTAAACAAGAAAAGAAAAGACGCCAAGCTAGAGAACGACGACAGAGAGCAGACAGCCAGCAGACACCGGAGAAGAAGGAAATTCGACGAGAAAAAGAATGCAAAAGAATTGCAAGCAAAAGACTGTCACTTGCAGAAATTAAAGATATGTCAAAAAAAACAACAAAGAAAATAAAGCATTTACAACCTGTTGCTCAAACATCAGATGACATTTTACCAGAAAAAAGACAAGAGATACCAAAAAAAGCAACAAAGAAAACAAAGCATTTAGAACCGTTTCATGAAACATTACATGACATTTTACCTCAAACAATACAACATATACCAAGAAAAGCAATGAAAAAAACAAAACATTTAGAACCTGTTGTTGAAACATTATATGACATTTCACCTGATGAATATGAAAGTCAAAATCCTATATGCTTTGCAAATTGTCCTCTACTCAAGTCTTTAGCAGTAGAGGTTCATAGTTGTGGGGACATGACTACTCAATGTCAGTTTTGTGAGGCTTATTATTTTAAACAGGAGAGACCCAGAGATGGACAATTTATTAGTTGTTGTCAAAAAGGCAAGTTCAAACTTCCAGAAAGGAAAGAATTTCCAATTTATTTACAAAATATTATGACTGAACCTACTTTTCCAAACTACAAAAATTTTAAGACAAACATAAGATCCTACAATAGTGCCATATCCTTTGCATCCATGGGGGCAACATTAGCTGCTAATGTACCCGGACATGGTCCTTACTGTTTTAAAGTCCAAGGACAAATTTATCATCGCACTTCCCATTTACATCCAGAGGAAGGAAATAAAAGAAAATTCGCTCAACTATATGTCCTAGATACAATGGAAGCTGTTGACCAACGTATGCAGATGGAAGAAAATAAAAAATGCTTACCCACTGTTTTCATAGAGCTAAATAACATTATGGACAACAATCCCTACAGTAAAGCTTATAAAAAATTGGCAGAAGTAGAAAATGAACAACTACTTCATTCACAAACACATCAATTACCAATGCCGAAGGTTAATATGGTGCTTAAAAGAGACAGACATACTGATAAACGTCGTTATAACTTGCCAACAACAAATGAGGTTGCAATGGTGTTTCAGAATGATGAAGGAGAACCACCATTTCAAAGAGACATTCGAATATATCCTAGAAATGAGGACCAACCGTTTATTAATATGAGTATCTTAAGTCCAAATTTAGATCCAATGACATATCCCATCTTTTTCCCACACGGAGAAGCAGGTTGGCAACCAAAATTAACTCTTCCCAGTTACCCAAATGCTAAAGCGAGAATCCGAAATAATGTTTCTATGCTTGAATTTAAAGTAGCTCAAATTGCCATTCGCAATGTATTTAATCCAATTTTATGTGGTGGGAAACTAACACAACAATGGATTATTGATTCATATTTGCAAGTTGAGGCAAATAATTTAAACTTTATCAAATATAAACAAGATAAACTCCGTGTAGAACAATATTCTGGACTCATGGACTATGTTGCTGACGTGGCTACAAGCAGAGACATGACAGCTGGCAAAGCCATCATTTTACCATCTTCCTTTCAAGGATCTCCTCGGAATATGAGAGAAAGATACAATGATGCTATGGCTATTGTGACAAAATTTGGCAAACCCGATCTATTTGTGACATTTACATGTAATCCACAATGGCCAGAAATTACACTAAATCTACTTCTTGGACAAACTGCTTCAGATCGACCAGATTTAGTAGCCAGAGTTTTTAAGATTAAATTAAATGAATTAATACGTGACTTCACTATAAATCAGTTATTTGGCAAATGTCTTGCTTATGTATATACCATTGAATTTCAAAAAAGAGGCCTTCCACATGCACATCTTCTAATAATACTTCAAGAAAAAGATAAATTAGATACTTCAGACAAAGTGGATGCAGTCATTGTTGCTGAACTACCAGATCCAGAACTATATGGTAGACTATATGAGATTGTTACTCATCGCATGATTCATGGACCCTGTGGTGACCTTAATCCACAATCACCATGTATGGAAAATAATAAATGTTCCAAAGAATTTCCAAAAGATTATAGAGACAAAACCTATGCCAATTGTGATGGATATCCACTTTATAAAAGAAGAGAAGGAGATAGTGCCATTATTCGTGGAAAAAAAGTGGACAATAGATATGTAGTACCTTACAATCCACATTTACTCATGAAGTACAACGCCCACATCAACGTAGAAGCCTGCACTTCCATCAAATCCATTAAATATGTCTACAAATATATTTACAAAGGTTACGATGCAGCTACTGTAGTCGTCAAAAGTGCAGACAACCCTGAAAGTAGTGAGTTAGTACATGATGAACTTGCATCTCATGTAGATGCTCGCTATGTCAGTGCGCCAGAAGCTATGTGGCGGCTTTTAAAATTTGAAATGCATGATAGATCACATGCAGTATATAGGTTAGCAGTACATTTGCCACAACGACATTTAGTCTATTTCCATGCTGGAAATGAAATGAATGCATTGGCCCAAAGTGAAGATCGTCACACTACACTAACTGCATGGTTTGCATTAAATTCCACTGATGCTGAAGCAACACAATACTTATATATTGAAATTCCATATCACTATGTTTTTGTGAATGGATTATGGAGACCAAGAAAAACCAGAGGCAATAAAATAATTCCACGAATTTACACAGTCAGTCCAAGAGATGTTGAACGTTTTTGCTTACGGATATTACTTTTAAATGTTCCAGGAGCACAAAGTTTTGAACAATTAAGAACTGTTAATGACATTGTATATGAATCCTTCCATTTAGCTGCAAGACATAGAAACTTACTCGCTGATGATACAGAGTGGGAAAGATGTTTAGAAGAAGCAGCACAATGTCAAATGCCACGACAGATGAGAGAACAATTTGCTTTTATTTGTATCTTCTCGAATGCTCCAAATGCATTAGCTTTGTGGGAGACTTTTAAAAGTAATATGGCTGAAGACTTTATGCGACGATACAATGAACCCATTGCACACTTAAAAGCGTTAATGGAAATCCAAGAAGTCTTTTTAACTCATGGATTAAGTTGTGCAAGTTTTAATTTGCCTGATCCAGGTCTTATAGATGACATTAACTTTGAAGACTATGACATTCAACTACAAGCAGAAAGAACAGAAGAAAGACTTGCAACTTTAAATACACTACAATTGCAAGCATTTCATGCCATTAAAAATGCTATAGATGATGACATGGTGACAGAGCGTTATTTCTATCTTGATGGACCTGGCGGATCAGGAAAAACATATTTGTACAATTTATTAATGAGTTCAGTACGAGCCCAAGGAAAAATAGCAATGGCGTTTGCCACTACTGGAATTGCTGCACTTTTATTAGAAGGTGGAAGAACTGTTCATAGTGGATTTAAACTGCCAGTGCCTATTTTAGAAAATTCTGTGTCAGATATTCGCATGACATCCTTACAAGCAAAGAAATTGAAGAAATGTAAATTAATTATAATAGATGAGGCCACAATGATGTCATGCTATGCCCTCCAATGTATTGACCGTTTGCTTCGTGAAGTCATGGAGAATACTTTTCCATTTGGTGGAAAGGTAATGTTGTTGGGTGGCGATTTCAGACAAACATTACCTGTCGTTGTACATGGAAATCGAACTGACATTATCGAAACATGTATAAAGTCAAGTATAGTATGGAAACATTTTACCCATCTTCAACTGCAACAAAATATGAGATCAGAAGGCCAAACTGATTTCAATGATTGGCTTATTAAAATTGGAGAAGGCAGAACAGAAAAAATACTACATTTACCTGATGACACTGTAGAGATCCCACCTCATATGATTTGTCAACAAGATATTATATCGGCTATATTTGAAGGGAGCATAAATAACGAAGAATATTCCGAGCTTGCCAACCAAGTCATACTGACGTGTAAAAATAAAGATGCATTAATCCTCAATAATGAAATCTTAAAAAAAAATTATGCACCACAAAGAAATTATCACAGTGCTGATTCTGTACTTGCTGATGACAATGAAAGTCAGGCTAACTTTTCAACTGAATACATAAACTCTTTAACTCCTTCTGGAATGCCACCACATATTTTGCAGCTAAAGAAAGGTGCAATTATCATGTTACTGCGAAATATGAACCCCAAAAAAGGCCTATGCAATGGCACAAGATTAATTGTTCAACAATTAAAGGACCATTTTATAGATGCTGAAATTTTAACTGGGACCCATAAAGGAGAGAGAGTTTTCATACCAAGAATAGATTTAGCACCAAGTGAAAGTAGTCTCCCTTTTATACTTCAAAGAAGACAATTTCCCATTATTATGGCATTTGCCATGACCATTAATAAATCACAAGGTCAAACTTTCAAATCTGTGGGTATTTTCTTGGAAGAACCAGTTTTTGCACATGGTCAATTGTACGTTGCGTTGTCACGGTGCAAAAATCCACAGGCTATTAAAGTTTACATTGAAAACAATGAAAGTCAAGGTGATTTATTAGAAGATGGACTTATTTTTACTAAAAACATTGTCTACTATGAAGTACTATAACTTTGAAGGATACAAATTAACGATGCCAAGATTTTTTTAAAGCATTGCAAAATACATAACAATTGGTTGTTTAATTCAGTCATAATTAATGGAAGTCATGTTTATGAATGATTTGCCTCACAAAATACTTGCCTTGCATTGTTAGTAAAAATTATGTTAAAATGTTAAGTCACTATGTTAATGTTTCTAATGTTACAAGTTTAAAAAATATATTTTCAAGTTATTTCATTCAACAGATTACAAAGTGGATGTTAACAGGTCAAGCACCTTTTAAGTCACAATGTAAATATTGTCTGTTATCTTAAGATTACTACCTACATTAATGTTTATCGCCAGTTTATGTGCTCAGTAATAAATTACTTTAATTACGTACGTTTTAAGAAGAGTTTTACTGTATGCCTTCCTCTACATTCAATGTATATTCAAGTTAACAATTATTGTGATAGAAATTGAATTTTAATACTGATTAATTTAAATGTCAATTGTTTTTACATTCAAATGTTAATACTTTTAATAAAAAATTAGGTTACAAAATGTATTCACTATGTTCCTGTTTATAATGTTCAAAATTATACAAATGTTTTGTTAACTTCTAAACTTACATAAAAAATAAAGTTCAAGTTTAAAAATATATACTTTCATGGTTATTGCTTACATATAGTTTAAACTTCATGTTAAAATTAGCAACGTTTAAAGAAGGGTTTTTACTTTTTGCTTTCCTATTCATTCAATGTATATTAAAGTTAACAATTCTTCAGATACTAATTACATTTTAAAAAACCATTACATCAACATTTTACAAAAATACACGTTCATATTAAAATACTTACAAGTGTCAAAAATATATGTTAATAACTAAACAACTTGACAAACATATACATCACATTGCCGTCATTTTTTGACGGGCAAGTCGCTAGTATATATATATATATATATATATATATATATAGCATGTATTGTATATTAGATAGATAGATAGATAGGGGGATGTATTATTAGATAGTATTGTATATTAGATAGTGGGATGTATATTACATTATATAGTGGCATGTATATTAGATAGTGGCATGTATATTAGATAGGGGTGTATTGTATTTAATTGAATTGTAATTACATTAGATAGTGGGATGTATATTACTAGTGATGTCGCGAACATCAAATTTTGGGTTCACGAACAGCGGACGCGAACTTCCATCAAATGTTCGCGAACGGGCGAACATCGGCGAACCCCATAGACTTCAATGGGCAGTCGAATTTCAAAACCCACAGGGACTCTTTCTGGCCACAATAGTGATGGGAAAGTTGTTTCAAAGGGACTAACACCTGGACTGTGGCATGCCAGAGGGGGATCCATGGCAAAACTCCCACAGAAAATTACATAGCGTTAGGGTTAGATTTAGGGTTAGACTTGGGGTTTAGGTTTAAGGGTTAGGGTAGTGGCAGATGATAAGCTTTACATTAACAACAATTGACTAAAATCGACTAGTGGCTGATGGCTACCAAAGCTGGCTGTCAGAAAACAGAAACGATCCCAAATTAACATATCAAAGCAGCTATTTAACATGTGCAAGCCACCCATTTGCATATAAATAAAGCAGCAATAACATGTAATGTCCAAGGATTGGTTCACTTTAGAAATAATGGATAACACAACTCATGCTCTTTAAGTATTAGTGTCCCTTTAAATCCAGCACTTCCCTAGCCATTGTGTCCCTTTAAATGCTTATTCGTTTGTCCTATCGGATCGGATAGCTCCGGGAAACCTGCTCTGCACCCCGGGATCACAAAGAGGATAAGGACCTGTGAGGAGCCCTCCACTGCAATGACAAGGTAAGACCCCCAGCCAGGTGTGACATGTGGCACCCAGTCACCCTATCCTGTGTACTGAGTGCTGGCCTGAACTTTAATAGGAAGAGCTGCTGCAGTAACACCCAGCACCAGTCATCTAAATGGACATATTACCTGTTCACCTTCTCCTAGAATAGGGGCAAAGGGTGGCAGCAATGCATTGCACCCCCTCTGCCAGCTAAAGGGTTAATAGATCTTGCATTGGATTATACAGCACATTAACCCCTTACTGTATACAGTCACTGTGCTGGGTACACACAGGTAGCTATGACCAGATACAGAGGGGGTAGTACCCCATGCAGTGGCACAGGTAGCAACAAGCAGCACTGATTTGCTGGCTCTGCCCCCTGCTTTGTTTATGCTGCCTCTCCATGTTAATCCTTGGATACAAGGCAGCCCTTCAGGCTTGTGCTATGCAATGATCTGCAACCCCCATCCAGCATCAGGAGTGGGTGTGGGCAACAAATGCTTGGGAAGATCAGCACAAATTAGTGTACACCAAATTATTGTTAGACGCCTTTTGTAGTTTTTCTTAGTAATTACTAATGAAAGGGTTTTATTCACAAGTCAATTTACTTCAACATAAATACATGCTCATTATAAATCATGGGGAATGTGAATGAGCTGCTGAAAAGTAATCAATATGGATGTTTATTTGGTGTTTGGATGTTTATAAATGATGTTCAAAGTTTCCTCAATGAAAAAGTATAGGGGGCGAACCGAAAAACGCATGTGTGAAAATCGCCGCAACTAGTCCGCCAGCGAACTGTTCGGGACATCAATATATATTACATTAGATAGTGGGATGTATATTACATTAGATAGTGGGATGTATATTACATTAGATAGTGGCATGTATATTAAATAGTGGCATGTATATTAGATAGGGGTGTATTATATTGTATTTTATTTAATTGTATTGTATTGTATTTTATTTAATTGTGTTGTATTTTATTTAATTGTGTTGTATTGTATTATATGTATGTATTATATGTATTTCATTTTCAGGTGTGTAATTTTTGAAAAAAAATTGTAGTGAGGGGGGTTTGTAATGTATTTTGTTATTTTCTGTAATGTTCCTTTTTTTATTTTTTGTGACTTAGGTTTTTTATTTTTGGTGATTTTAGTTTTTCGTATTTTATGTAATGTAGATTTCTGCTTTTTGAGGAATTTAGTTACTTGAGGCACACAGTACACTCACATTGTGTGACAAACAACTTTTCAACACTTTCTTTTATTGACCGTCAATTTTTGACGGGCAAGTCGCTAGTATATATATACTAGCGAATTGCCCGTCAAAAAATGACGGCAATGAAATTGTAAGGTAGCTAATGCTGTTTGGTGTGTAATAATGAAATATATAATACACTAGCGAATTGCCCGTCAAAAAATGACGGCAAAGAAATTGTAAGGTAGCTAAATTAGTAAATGAATATAGTGTACCTATTTTGAAGCATTGTGATGAAGAGCTGGCAATCTGTGTTGATGTTGCTGCAGCATTAGTGGTGTGCAGCTGCTGTGTAAGCATGCTGAATGTGTGCACTGTGTGGTATGAATATCCGTAGGTGGTTTGTGTCGTTTTGCGAGTTTCTTGTGGTGTTTTGCGAGTTTGTTGTGGTGTTTTGCGAGTTTAGAGTGGTGTAGCCTCGTTTTCGTTTTGTTCGGCAGCCATTTTTTCTGTCGCTTAGATTTTTTTTTAGTCTCAAAAGTCTTTTATTTCGAGTAAAATCGAGGTGTAAGTTGCATTTTTGAGGTCCTGGGTGCTCCCTCTTGTTGTAGGTAAGGTTTTTATGTATGTGCTGTGTGTATGTATTGTGTTTTAAATGTTTGTATGTCGGCGTGTTGCGTCCGATGTTTGCGAGGTCGTAATGTGTGGTAACGTGTTTCGTAGGTTGTTTGCGTTCCTCGTAAAATTTAGCGAGTAAAATTTAGCGAGGGGCCTCAGTTGCTGGCATGGAGCGCCTTCGGCGCTCCATGCCAGCAACTGAGGCCCTTGCCCAGTGACCTCGCCAGCAACTGAGGCCCTCGCTTTGCGAGGGGCCTCAGTTGCTGACATGGAGCGCCTTCGGCGCTCCATTCCAGCAACTGAGGCCCGTGCCCAGTGACCTTGCCAGCAACTGAGGCCCTTGCCCAGTGACCTCGCTAAGCGAGGGCCGCGGCTCGCTGCGCGATCCCGCAAGCGTGAGCAACGACTCGTACGCTCACAACTATATATGTGATTAATAAATTAATATACTTTACCTATTTTGAAGCATTGTGTTGAAGAGCTGGCAATCTGTTTGGATGTTGCTGCAGCATTAGCGGTGTGGATCCGCTGTGTGAGCGTGATGAATGTGTGCAGTGTAATAGTGTGCGTGCGAGAGACCAAACTGTTAGCGTAGTTGTGTACTTCCGCATTGTAGTAAAATGGCCGGTGATGTGTGGTATGCATCTTAGCGCAATATCCGTAGGTCTTTTGTGGTGTTTTGCAGGTTTCTTGTGGTGTTTTGCGTGTTTAGGGTCGAAGTTGCTGTGTCGTGTTGTTTGCGTTCCAAAGTAAAGTTTGCAAGGGTCGCAGTTGCTGGCAAAGAGCGCCTTCGGCGAAGGCCTCAGTTGCTGGCATGGAGCACCGAAGGCTTGGAACGTTGGAACGCAAACAACACGACACAGCAACTTCGACCCAGCAACTGAGGCCCTCGCCTGCGGTCCTCGCAAGCGTTAGCAACAACTCGTATGCTCACAACTATATATGTGACTAGCGACTTGCCCGTCAAAAAATGACGGTCAATAAAAGAAAGTGTTAAAATGCTGTTTGCCACACAATGTGAGTGTACTGTGTGCCTCAACTATATAGACCCCTCTAACACACTAATGAACACATGTAATAACACTATAAGTGCCATGAGGGTCATCCAGGACCCTCATGACCCAAAGTGTAAGCACTATACCATTTTAACCAGGTCACTTATGGGGGTCTATCCAGACCCTCATAAGCCTCTATTTAACCCCATCAGTCCCATAGGGGTATATTATGACCATTATGGGCCTGTTACAATCCAACATTAACCACATAAGTGCCATAACAGTCCTCAAGGACCATCATGACACTAAGTATAAACACTACACTGCACTATACCCCCCCAATAAAACATTACATATCAACTAAACACCCTCTACACTAACCTATTAACACGTACACTACCTACCCCTTAATAACCCCCTCCCCACCACTGTAAATACACAAATACAAAAAACTAAAGTCATCAAAATTCCAAAATCTACATTACATAAAAATAAAAAACCTAAAATCACCAAAAATAAAATTTGTACATTACAGAAAAAAAAAAACTGTCACAAAAAAAAAAAGGAACATTACAGAAAATAAAAAAATACATTACAACCCCCCCACTACAGAAAAAAAAATGACACACCTGAAAAAGAAATACATATAATACATACAATACAATACATACAATTACATACAATACAATTACATACAATACAATACATACAATATAATACAATACAATACACCCCTATCTAATATACACCCCCCATATCTAATATACATCCCCTATCTAATAAACAATACTATCTAACTAATATACCTCCCCCTATCTAATATACAATAAATACTATCTATATACTATACACCCCCTATCTATCTAATACACAATAAATACTATCTATGTACTATACATCCCCCTATCTATCTAATATGCAGTACATGCTATCTATATATAGCAACCCTAATTCTAAGCTACAATAAAATAATTAAGACCACTTAACTTTGAGATGTTTCTTCAGGTCACCAACCCAGGGTAAAAAATGTCAATCAGTATTACAGCCAATGGGAAGGTGCAGATGTCTTCACCAATCAGTACGTGGGGGTGTATTCCATTGTGATTGGCTGATGGCAATAAAGTCTTCGGATTGGTTCAAATAAAGATTGACATGTGCATTATCCAATCAGAGTGGGATTTTAGGGTGTATCCCTTTCTGAATGGCTCACACATTTGCGCCTCCTGATTGTGTGAATTTGATAGACAGTGTTTTCAAACAATCAGAAGGCGCCATTGCCTATTTTCTTCCGGAAAAGTCTCCGGGAGCCTCATTAGCATCGGGGATGTCCGTGAGTGCGGATGTATTTTTTTTATTTATTTTTTCAGGGCGTGGCAGAAGAGGAGGAGGAGGAGGCCGGAGACATCGCAGGGCGGTAAGTACAATGTAGATTATGTTTATTTTATTTTGTTTTTATGTTTATGTATGTGTATTAATGTTATGTTTTTTTTAACAGGTGCCGCGCCGAAGAATAAGGACGGGACATGCCGGAAAGGTGAGTATAATATTTAGAATGTTTAGAATGTTTATTTATTTACTGTTACACTCATTTTTTTTTTTTTCCCCCAGGTGGCTGATCTGAATGGACATCTGCAAAGACATCTGCAAAGAAGTGGTCTTTATTATTTTATTTTAGCTTAGAATTAGATTATTTTATATATAGATAGCATTTATTGTGTGTTAGCTAGGGGTATGTGTTTTATATAGATAGCATAGCATGTATTGTATATTAGATTATGGTATTTATTTAGATAGATTGTGTGATGTATATTATATAGATAGGATGTATATTAGATTATGGTATTTATTTAGATAGATTGGGGGATGTATATTAGATAGATAGAATGTATTGTATATTAGATAGGGGTGTATTGTATTGTATTGTATTTAATTGCATTGTATTTAGATGCATTGTGTTTAATTGTATTGTATTGGATTGTATGTATTATATTGTATGTATTGTAGTGTATGTATTATATGTATATCCTTTTCAGGTGTGTCATTTTTTTTTGTGTGTAGTGGGGCAAGTGTAATGTTCTTTTTTTTTCTGTAATGTTCCTTTTTTTTTTGTAATGTAGATTTTTTATTTTTGTGACAGGTTTTTTATTTTATGTAATGTAGATTTTTTTTTTTTTTTATTTAGGCTTTTTTATTTTCTGTAATTAGAGTGGGGGGATTATTAGGGGATAGGTAGGTAGTGTAGATGTTAATAGGTTAGTGTAGAGGGTGTTCAATTGATATTTAATGTTTTATTGGGGGGGTATAGTGCAGTGTTGTGTTTATACTTAGTGTCATGATGGTCCTTGAGGAACGTCATGGCACTTATGTGGTTAATGTTGGGTTGTAACATGCCCATAATGGTCTTAATATACCATTATGGGACTGATGGGGTTAAATAGAGGCATATGTTTGGTCATATAATAAAGAACAAACTGTATTATATACAAATTTTAAAATATTATTAAAAGAGAGATACAGCATGACCATTGATCAAACACAACTTACACAGTTATAAAATACAAATTCTAACATATTGTTTTCTATAATATCAATATGTGAACTTAGAATTTCTTCTTCCGACTGCATGCAATAGAATTAGATATATTAGTCACCATTAGACTTTGTAACGGCCTTTGTAGTAATCAGGTAACATCAAGTCAATGAAAAAGATTCATTTACCTGGTCACCATTTGAATAAAAGTAACAGAAAACCATCTCAGTCAGGTATTTTTTACCAATCACCCAGTATATCTATATCAGACAATGGTAACATTATGTTCATGTATTTGGTATTTTTCTGAACATGTCATCGAAGAGTTTTAATGAATTCTATTCTATCACAAAAATACAATAAGTCATTATGCACAATATTTTAGAGTGCGATGATTTCTTCTTTTGCTGTTATAGTGGAGGTGATTATATTCTGGTCCAATCAGTTATTTGGTGCCGGGTCTCTGCATCCTACAGACTGACATCTACAGAGACAACTAAAAACACTCCTTAGTTTTGAGTTTCCCCAGATCCGTACAGCTGGCTGTAGGGACCAGAAGGAATTATGTACAATGATGACCATCCAGTACCAAGGTGAAGTAACAGAGAAGGGATTAAGGACCAGGAAAGCTGGGTAAGGTAAAATGTAATGTACAATATCAGCAGTAATGCCATGGTTCTTATTGCATTAATATGAGCTTGCAATCGAAGAGAGCGGAGGTTGAGTGACCTTCTTTGCATCCTCCAGCCATGCAAAAAGAGCGAGGTGAGAGTAACCCCCAGAGAAACAGAAATAAAGATGCAAGGCACACAACAACCGACCACTGCAAAAGGCAAAAATACTTGGTGAATATTGTAGGTGACAATGTAAGAGCTGTCATATAATGTGCTGTTATTTGAATGATTTACTTGTGCATCTGTGGATATAAACTTTGCAGAGGGAGCAGCCATAATGACCGATAATATCACAGTCAACAGAAGCAACCAGGGAACCATCCTGGGAAACTTTTCTTGAAAGAATAAAAAGGTGGCACATCGGATAGTGGCAATCTTGACACAGAGCCACACAGTCAACCAACAGCTGATTAGAGAACTACAGGAGTAGGCAGAAAAAAATATTGAATAGAAATTGCTAAAAACATTTAAGTGGTTCAAGAAAAAGTATACAATGTAAATGGAAGATAGTAAACAATGCGAAATGATGTTTGAGAGTCCCAGATTAAGAAGGATGAGATCTCTAGGATTCGAGGGTCTTTCCTTAATCCATGACCTGTTACTGATAATGAAGATAAATAAGTTGGAAGAAGTTACAGCAAGTAGGGTAATTATTGCAAACCCCACAAATGCAATGTGTCCTGGCTCCATCTTTGTATCCTGGATTATTTCAGTCTGGTCTTTAGACTTCCATGTCGCAGCTCACAATGACACTCTACACTCCCTTTTTAGGACTTTATCTGTGAACATCATTTACATTTCTGATCATCCCATCCACAGTAAGCAGTTGGACATTTGCCTCTTTCCCTGTAGTGTTTGCATAATGAATCAGTATCACTGTTTCTAACTTTGTATTTCAATAGATTTAAATGAACAATGACTTCAACATTTTTGTAAGTTTTGGAAAATGTTATACTGTAACACATGTGGTCTCTGACCTCTCCTTCTAATGCTTTGCCTTTCATCCTTAGTATATAACAGATTTGTGTAATCTTTATCAAAAACATTCAGATCAGCCCAATGGCTGAGAAAGTGGATTAAACAGAATCCCCACCTTACAAGGTAAGGGCCCAAACTTCTCTTTTCTTATTTCACGTCCCCTCTAGCCATACATTACCCACACATATGTGAAGTTGCCCGGTATGACTGCCATTCACTACCAAACTGCTCTAACTCTTCACTGCTTATCCAATTCAGAAACAAAAATACCTTAAAATACACTCCTACAAAGAAGATCGTCTGGAGAGAAATCATTCCCACAGCCAGCAATGAGATCAGCTGCAGAGATGGGACAAAATGATTGTCTGTCTACCAAAGTATCTCATCTATGATGCTCAAGAAACCATGTTAGGATTTAAGGTTATGTATGGTGAAGGGGCTTGTGTACTTTAGTGAAGCTGTGAGCTATATCATGTAAGGTCACCCAAGAACGGCAGGTCATAGCTGAGATGTCAGACTAGAGACGAGAATAGCAGCCCACTAGAGAAGGAACTGACGACCCACTCCAGTATTTTTGCTAAAACCTTTTGAATAAGAACAACCAGACACAAGGGGTCATGGAAAGTCGGACATGACTGAACAGCTGAACAACTAATGCTTGATATTATGTGGATCAATCCAAATTACTGAGTCTGATTAAACCATCCTAAGCAAATCAAAAACTATGTAAATATTTGATAAATCCCTTTCTCTTCAGATCATAAACATTCATAGGCTTTTGCAGTATTTAATCATTTAATGGCATTGTTTTTTCATGTGATCTTGAAAATCTAGCACTGATTGGAATATTCAATTTAAACTGTTTGTTTTCTCCTCAAGCAAGTTGTGTTTCTCATCCTAACTCTGTCTGTGTTCTAGACTTGGAAGCAAGCTCGGGTGATGTTACTGGCCATGCCCCATGGCATCATTATCTCCATCTCAACTGCCTTCACATAGGTAATAGCTCTATTGTAACCCCATAGGCCATTCCCAGTTCATGAGCCATGATAGCACCATCCTCCTTTAATGAGAATGGTCAGTCTGAAGTAGAACTTGGACTGGTCAGGCTGTATTTTCAGTCTAGAATGAAGGGAGAACTGGCCATGCTCCCCTGATAGACACAGGTAGGAGGAGATACACAACTCTACACAGGAGAAAATAGACAGTTTAAAAGATAAGAAAAAGTTTAACTTTTATTTATTTTAAGCTGCATATTGCATAGTCCAGGAAATAGGATGAAATCCAGCCCCATATTTATGTAGGGTGAAATGTTTTAGCATATTGACATGCTTATATTTGTCTCAACACACCAATAATGAGAGCATTTTGTGAATTTATCAAAATATGTTTAATTGTGAAATGTAGTGAGTTGAATAGAGCATGTATTGTAGTATTTTATAGTGCAGTTTATGGCATATATGTATCATTAGTGTGTTCTAACAAGTAGTCTGATAATAGTGTATATACTGTATATACAAAGCCATCGCAGTTATGGCTGACACAATTCTGATACAAGTTAGTTTAGTATTGTTCAACATCATGATGACATAAATGCTATATCTGTTGAATGGTATATCTGTCTGGAGAGGTCCTGAAATCTAATTCCTTGTTTGATTCCAGAATCTTTGCACCTTGGGGTATGTGCACCCCATGTGGTACCTATTTTCCACACCCTCTCCTGCACATGTTGTTTAGTATTTCTCCCTTTCTATAGTAACTTATATGGAGTGATGTACCACCTGAATAAGGTTTTACAACCCTGCTCGTCATAGTTCTTCACCAATCTCACTCCAATCTCTTTTTCCCACTTTATCATATAGGGGCGCTTAAATGGTTGTGCGTTGTATAATACACTGGAGCATGTACAGATCATGAGCCCGATTCAATTAGAAGCCTGCATCTTGCGGTATACAGGTCGTATGTCTGCGGGTGTGCTGCAAGATTGAACTCTGCTACATTTGCGGTGCTATTCAATTGAACAAGCCCGCAAGTTAGGGGTCAAAAGCTGAAACCATAAACCATGCACTCATATGTAGCATTGCAGGGTGGGAACATGATCAATTAAGCAAGGTCGTAAATTCTCATTTAGAAACAGCCAATGAAAAATGGGACCGTCATCATTAGGTCAGTTAAACATGGAGGTTACATGTCAATCAATTAGTGTTTGGGATCCGATATGCGATCAAACTCGCAAAATAAAAAATAATAAAAATGAATGTCAGTACTGTTCTAGTCCATGTGGGTGGCATGCTATGTATTGACTCACTGATTCCTGAGATACAACCCTAAAATGAAACATAAAAAACATAATATTTTATTGCCGATTTGCAAGCTTGAGACTGTTGTGCATTTAATTTTAACGTCTTTCATCGCTTTCCCCGTTTTTTACAGTGCAGTATTGATTTTTTATTTGCTATGGACAGGGTTTAAACCCCCTTACCAGTCCTATCTTGCACTCATAGAATTTTCTCCTAAAATTGCTGTTTACAGAGCTGAAAACATTTGCTGGCTTCGGGAATTGCATCAATTGAATAGGGATTTGCGCCTTTAGCGCTCAGAACTCTTGCGGATGTGAAAGATCAAAGGCTTCAATGGTCTGTAAGCTCCAGTTTTAACAACTGCAAGGATTTTAAGACCGTAACTCGTAAACTGTTTGTAGCCCACAAAAAGACTCCAATTGAATAGCAAAATAGCTTACGGCCTCCATTATTGGCTACTGTAAGATACAATTGCTCAACTGAATCGGGCTCTCAGTGCTTATGGCTTCTGTTGTTTACCGGCTTTTCTAATCCTCTGATCCTGAGCAAAGCTATGGATTTGCATGTGTGTGAGATAGATCATGTGTGCTTAGCAGTTATCCATCTTTTTAGCCTTCCAGACCAGTTTGTTCTATGTCTTTAAAGTGTTGGGGCTCTAGTCCTGGTGGAAACTCTTAGTTTTGAAGAAGGTGTCCATAGGGGGAAGGGGGGGATCTTATCTTGTATTTGACCCCAATTCAAATCCAGATTTTCAAAGCGTGTTAAATGGTAGGGCTCTCTATGGGGATGCAAGGTCTATGCTCTTTTGCTATCTGGATATAATGGGAGAAGTATTTTATTCTAAATAGATCATTTTCTATGTCCACCCATCTTCTTTGTCCTATATTTAGGTACAAGCTCACATTTGTGATAGAGCTACAGCTTGGTAATCATCCTCTAGTATTAGATAAATACATTATTGCTCTTGCTACTCAAATAATTAACCAATATGAGCCAATAAGTTTTGACTTCTCTCTAGTCTAATATATTGGCAGTATCTGGTTGAAAAATTCTAGGGACAATATTCCTTATAGTTGTTATCCTAACGAGGCAGGACATTGGTAAGAACCATATTGTGGAGGTCTGATTGTACAATGTGTCACAGGAGTTGGTAAATCTTCTGGTGTAATCCAGTCTTCACATTCAGAAAGGCTATAACTTAAGGCAAGGATCTCCAAGTTAGTGATTTGTGCTGCAAGGCAGAGAGAGCCTTAGTAATGTAAACCTATGACTTAAAATGCTTGGTCAAAGTATGATCTCTGTAACTGATTTTGATCAGAGGTAAGTGGTGTTATCGATACGCCTTTTATAATTTGTCGGTGGTTACCACAAATTAGCATGTTATTTATGACTGGCATCTAGTCTACAACCCTTACACACTACTACAGTCCCAGAGCACAATATACTGTTTCTGATCCCCTACCTGAGATGCCATCCTACCTGTACCCCTCTTGGGGATAACACCTCAGTTCAGCCCCGGCTGAGCTATCATCTACCTCTTTATTATCTTTCAGTATTAACTTACTCTTCCCCAGCCTCCCGCCCCCTCAGTACATGGCAATGGTTCCTATCACCCCTCCAATGCCATGTCTTTGTGCCATGTCTATGTGCCCATAGTGGTCTTTTGTATAAGGAAACATGTTAGTCTTATAAGCCGGTCATATCAATCAAGTATTGTATCAGCAGACTTGGTGATGCCCACTACCTCTTGGAAACCTTTAGTTTATCCTCCAGAACCCTACATTTGGGTCATGCACCAATCCTAGCCAAAGGCAGTTAGTCTGAGTTAGTTGAGGGCTGACCCAGATAACCAATCAAAGTAGCACCTATCAGGAGCAGCGTTGATTGGCACTGGGAAACTTGTTTGCTTGGGAAAATGGCAGAAATCAACTATTGTATGTGTTAAATATATATAAACCCATGGAGGGTTGTTCAAGGTATCTACTACTACTTCTGAAAAGCAGTACTCTCTCACATTACCACTACATTTCCGACTTCTTTTATTGACTTCTTATTCTTCCTTTTCACTTTTTCTTGAAAACACTTCTCTCTTGAGCTTTTAGACCCTGCACGATTGTATTTCTCCTTCTTTAACTTGTCTCTAAATTATTGATATTCTTTTGATAATATGGTCTCCAAAGGTGGACACGGTACTGTATGTATGTGATGTCTGTCTAGGGATCAATAGAGTGGCATAAGTACTGACCTTTATCTGACTAGGGGTTTACACAGTGACATTAGTACCAACCTTTATCTGACTAGGGATCTATAGACTAACATTAGTACCGACCTTTACCTGACTGGGGGTCTATAGAGGGACATTACTACTGACCTTTATCTAACTGGGCATACATAGTGGGACATTAGTACTGACCTTTTTCTGACTTTGGATCTATAGATTGACATTAGTACTGACCTTTATCTGACTAGGGATCTATAGAGTGACATTAGTACTGACCTTTATCTGATTGGGTGTCTATAAAAGGGACATTAGTACTGACCTTTGTCTAACTGGGCATCTATAGTGGGACATTAGTACCAACCTTTATCTAACTAGGGATTTATACAGTGACATTAGTACTGACCTTTATCTGACTGGGGATCTATAGAAGGACATTAGTATCTACCTTTATAAGACTAGGGCTCTATACAATGACATTAGCATCTTTATATTGACATTAGTACCAACCTTTATCTAACTAGGGATTTACAGTTGGATGTTAGTACTGACCTTTATCTGACTGGGGGTCTATAGAGGGACATTAGTACTGACCTTTATCTGACTGGGGGTTTATACAGTGACATTAGTACTGACCTTTATCTGACTGGAGGCCTATAGAGGGACATTAGTACTGACCTTTATCAGACTAGAGATTTGTAGTTGGATGTTAGTAATGACCTTTATCTGACTGGGGGTTTATACAGTGACATTAGTACTAACCTTTATCTGACTGGGGGTCTATAGTGGGACATTAGTACAGACCTTTATCAGACTAGAGATTTATAGTTGGATGTTAGTACTGACCTTTATCTGACTGGGGGTCTATGGTGGGACATTAATACTGACCTTTATCTGACTAGAGATTTATAGTCGGATGTTAGTACTGACCTTTATCTGGCTGGGGGTCTATAGAGGGACATTAGTACCAACCTTTATCTGACTAGGGATTTATACCGTGACATTAGTACTGACCTTTATCTGACTGGGCATCTATAGTGGGACATGAGTACCAACCTTTATCTAACTAGGGATCCATAGAGGACATTAGTATTGACCTTTATCTGACTGGGCATATATTGTGGGACTTTAGTACTGGCCTTTATCTAACTAGGGATCTATAGTGGGACATTAGTCCTGACCTTTATCTGTCCAGGGATCTATAGAGGGACATTCATACTGACCTTTATTTGACTAGGGGTCTATGGAGGGACATTAGTATTGACCTTTATCTGACAAGGGACCTATAGAGCACAGACTTCTTGGTTCCAATAATGGATTATCTGCATAAACACCCCCATTTAGTATTAGAGTATTCTGTGTTATGTTTAAACTGAGTGATCATGATGGGATTAAAAGAGGGTGTGCTGAGTCTGCAGTGATCAGATACCTCTATTGTACTGTTATCTGTTCTGGCTCATTGTAAATAAAGTGAATTCCATCTGTTATGTGCTAGAGACGGCAGTATGTGTATTTGAGATTAAGCCTATTAATCTCAGGAAGCTACTGTTAGACCCCATGTGGAGTTTATCTCTTGTGATTGTCTGACACACCCTTTCATTGTTATGCTGTGTACACCCCCTCTTTATTTTTCCCCTATAAATACTGCTGTGAGTTTTTTTAAAAAGCAGTTCACTCAGAGACATATATAAGTCGTATGGTCTTGTTATTTTGTTCCTGATCTCCTGGATGGCTGTGATACTGAACCTATCTCCACCCCACAAGTAACCTTTTTGGGTCTGATCGATACAGAAGCCAGATATGAGGGTGCTGGTGCCGAGATTTCAAAGACCCCAACAGTCATTGTTGGTAGATAACTTGTAGTCTATAGCAGGTGGCTCTGGGCTTGTATAGTCCCTACTCTTGGATCATCACAGATCTATAGTGGGACATTAATACTGACCTTTTTCTCACTATGGATCTATAGTGGGATATTAATACCAACCTTTATCTGTCCAGGGACCTATAGAGGGACTTTAGTACTGACCTTTATCTGACTAGGGATCTAAATTGGGACATTAGTATTGACCTTTATGTGACTAGGGATCTATAGTGGGACATTAGAACTGACCTTTTTTTGACTAGGGATCTATAGTGGGACATTAGTACTGACCTTTATCTGACTAGGGGTCTATAAAGGGATATTAGTATTGACCTTTATCTGAATAGGGATCTATAGAGGAACATTACTACTTCTCTTTTTATGTATCTAATTCCTGTACCAATATATCCAACATTTCCCTGCAGTTTTGTTGCTTTATTTGCCTTTTTTAATCATGCCATACAATAGCCCACAAGTGCATTTCCTCATCATTTTATCTGACTAGGGATCTCTAGAGGGACAGTAGTACTGACCTTTATCTGACTAGGGGTCTATAGTGTGACATTAGTACTAACATTTATCTGACTAAGGATCTATAGTGGGACATTAGTACTGACCTTTATCTGACTAGGGGACTATAAAGGGATATTAGTATTGACCTTTATCTGACTAAGGGATCTATAGAGGAACATTACTACTTCTCTTTTTATGTTGCTGATTCCTGTACGAATATATCCTATATTTCTCTGCAGTTTTTGTGCTTTATTTGACTTTTTTAATCATACCATATAATAACCCACAAGTGCTTTTCCTCATCATTTTACCATTAAGTAAATATTCTACACATGGGTTCTTGTAGTGTAAGTGTATCATTTTGCATTTCTCAGCATTTAATTTTAGATCTCACATATTTGACTCTATTTTTATTAGATCATTACACGTTTGACTTACATCTCTTGTAATCTCTCCCCTGTATATCCTTTTTGTGATATCTACAAAAAGACAATTAGTCCCTTTAAGCCCACTAGTGATATCACTAATAAATATATTAAACACAACAGACCTCCGTGCTGAGCCCTGTGACACTCCACTAGTAACCATCCCTTCATGTGAATCCATCCCTTCCTATCCACTTCACTATGTTTCAGCATCTGTGGGACCACCATGATCACCATGTTTGCCGTATGGATCCTCCAACGCACTCTCTTCAGCAGCCGTTGGATGCTCTGCAGTCTGCATGGCTCCAGATACCATTGCCAATCTTCCAGCATCTTTTTGACTCACTATCCAGACACCTTCCATGTTCTCTTAAGGTTTTCCATCATACAATTAAAAGAACATGTTTATAAATATATATATATATATATATTTTTATATTAAGTGAGCTAGCAGTGAAGCAAAGTAGTGATAAATACAGTGTGTTGATCCACTTAAGCCTGACTAGTGAGGGGTTATGTCTACTATACACATAGACAAGGCTTAGTGGTCTGATCATGTAAGTCAGGATAGAGGAGGTGTAAGCAATGCAACCAATATCAGTTTATCGTTAGTTTTAAACCCTGTAGATCAATCATTAATGTTTCATTATTTTAAATGTGTTCTTTTAAATGAATAATTAAAAATGTGAGGCTATAATCTGCCTTTATGCAATTTTGGATATAATACACATTTTTGCCAATGGTATAAGACTAGAATTCTGATAACTATGTATTTGAGTCATTTTAAATGTAACTGACACACAAAACCCACTGATCTAATAGAACCTGTTTCTGGCTCATTTCTCTCACCATCCTCACATTTAGAGATACTTTTAGGCCCCTATTCAATTGCAACAGTTACAGAGTGATTCAATTAATCAAGCCCGCAGCTACCTAGCTGAAAGCCTTAACTGTAAACCATGCACCCGTAAGTAGCATTTCAGAGCATGATCATTTAAGCAAGGCCGTAACTACCAATTTAGAAACAACCAATAGTAAATAAGACCGTCATTATGATGTCCTTAAAACATGGAGGTTAAACATCAGTCAATTGGCGTTCAGAAGTCCGATATGCGACAAGACTCTCAATCCGGCAATGTATAAAATAATAAAAATGAATGGCAATACAGTTCTAGTCCATGTGGGTGGCCTGATATGTATTAACCCCTTGATTTCCAAGATTGATATGACATGAAAAATAAAACATAAAATAAATTACTGATTTGCTAGCTTGAGAATATTGAGCAATTAATTCTAATGTTTTTCATTGCTTTCCCCGTTATTTACAGTGCAGTAGTGATTTTTTATTTGCATTTACAGTTCCACGATCAGAGGTTTAACTCCCTTGGGAGTCCTTTTTGGTACTTGTAGGATTTTTTTCCACATTTGCCATTTCCAAGTTTGAAAACAATTGCGGGCTTGAGGAATTGTAGCAATTGGATAGCGATTTGCGATTGTAACATTTACGGGTTTGAAAGATCAAAGGCTTAGCTTGGTCGGAGTAATGATTTTAACAAATGCAGAGATTTTCAGCCTGTAACCTGCAGATTGTTTGCAGCTAGCGAAACAACGCCAATTGAATAGCAAATTAGTTTACGGGCTACATTAAGGGCTACATTACAGGCTCCAGTAACTAACAATTGCTCAATTGAATAGGGACCTTAGTCTTGTAGTTTATAATTAACATACACAAAGCTACAGAGATCACACCATGTTATTTACGGCAATATCTCATTTACTGACAATTGTGATTCAAAAAAGAAAATGTTCTTATAAGCAGCACGCCGGATACTAACAAATTACTGAATATTTATATGGTGGGATCAGTGCTGAAATTCACATAAGGCACAATAAAAAATATGTTAATTACGTTATTCAGTGTCATGGAGGTCACGCATATGTTTGGAAATTTATTGGAATAAAAAAATGTAGATAGACAGACAGATAGATGGACAGACAGACAGACAGATAGATAGATAGATATATAGATAGATAGATAGATACATAGATAGATGATAGATAGAAAGATAGATAGATAGATAGATAGATAGATAGAGATAGATAGATGGACAGACAGATAGATTAGATAGATTAGATAGATTAGATAGATAGATAGATAGATAGATAGATAGATAGATAGACAGACAGATAGATGGACAGACAGATAGATTAGATAGATAGATAGATAGATGATAGATAGACAGATAGATGGACAGACAGATAGATTAGATTAGATAGATAGATAGATAGATATATAGATAGATAGATAGATAGATAGGAGATAGATAGATAGATAGATGGACAGACAGATAGATTAGATAGATTAGATTAGATAGATAGATAGATAGATAGGAGATAGATAGATAGATAGATAGATAGATAGATAGATAGATAGATAGGAGATAGATAGATAGAGGGATAGATAGAAAGATAGGCAGACAGACAGATAGATTAGATAGATAGATAGATAGATAGATAGATAGATAGATAGATAGATAGATTTGATAGATATAACGAGTGGGATAGCAGTTAATATCCAGTAACCTAGATGAATAATGGAAAGTATTGCAGTATATAGTGATACTTTCTTATAGGACAAACATTTTAGTTAGCATGGCATCTTTCCCAAAACTACCTACCTATCTATCTATGTTAAATAGATATAACACCAAGAAAAGATGTTACTATCATCATAGGAGATTGGAAGCTAAAGTAGGGAACCAAAGGACACCCGGGATAACTGGCAAATTTGGCCTTGGAGTACAAAATGAAGCAGGTCAGAGATTAGTAGAATTCTGACAAGATAATTCTCTGATCTTAGCAAACACCGTCTTCCAACAGCCTCCGAGACGACTCTACACATGGACATCACCAGATGGACAACATAGAAATCAGATTGACAACAGTGCCTTGCAAAAGTATTCACCCCCCTTGAGATTTTTCATGTTTTGTAGTCTCACAACCTGGAATTAACATGGATTGTTTGAGGATTTGCATCATTTAATTTACAGAACATGCCACAACTTTGAAGATGATTTTTTTATTGTGAAGCAAACAACAAATAGGACAAAATAACAGAAAAAGTCAATGTGCATAACTATTCACCCCCTAAAGTCAATACTTTGTAGGGCCACCTTTCGCAGCAATCACAGCTCCAAGTCGCTTTGGATAAGTCTCTATGAGCTTGCCACATCTTACCACTGGGATTTTTGCCCATTCCTCCTTGCAAAACTGCTCCAGCTCCTTCAAGTTGGATGGTTTGTGCTTGTGAACAGCAATCTTTAAGTCTGACCACAGATTTTCTATTGTATTGAGGTCTGGGCTGTGACTTGGCCATTCCAACACATTTACATGTTTCCCCTTAAACCACTCAAGTGTTGCTTTAGCAGTGTGTTTGGGGTCCATTGTCCTGCTGGAAGGTTAACCTCCATCCTAGCCTCAAATCACGCACAGAGTGGTACAGGTTTTGCTCAAGAATATCCCTGTATTTAGCACCATCCATCTTTCCCTCAACTCTGACCAGTTTCCTAGTCCCAGCTACTGCCACCACCATGTTTCACTGTGGGGATGGTGTTCTTTGGGTATGTGATGTGTTGGGGATAGCAGTTAATGTCCATTAACCTAGATGAATAATGCAAAGTATTGCAGTATATAGTGATACTTTTTTATAGGACAATCATTTTAGTTAGCATGACATCTTTCCCAAAACTTCCTACCTATCTATCTATGTTAAATATATTTATATAAAGTTAGGGAGCATTTACTTGGTATAAGGAAAACCATATAAAGAATACACAATATAGATTGCAGATTTAAAACAATACACAACACAACACAGCAAAAGTATTTCATTATTACAGATGTCCTGACATGGTACACGTCTAACCTACACATACATAGCGCTATATTCTATGATCACTGCTTGATACATCGTCCAATCCTACAGAAAGCCGTCTTTAGTTTGGAGCTCCCTGAGATCACAATGACAGACTGGGCGGTGGAATACAATCCTTCTATAGCTGAGGTAATGACTTTCTTCTCAAGTTTATTATTGTGAGAATCAAACCAGTTTATGATTTCAGTCACATTAAAAGCCATGAAACAGATGACAAGTAATATCATCGTTCTACACGCTCTGTAATGAGCCTCAAGTTGGGGAGCAATCGAGGTGGATTCATTGAGTTTTATTCTTCGGACATGACCCAAGAGGGAGGCCAAAGTAAAACCAATTGAGGTTATGGTTAGAATAAAAGGTAAAACACATCCAGATATAATGATAAAGGTGTAATAAGTAAGATGATATGTTGTCTGATTTGTGGTCCCCATCTGCTTAGTTGATGGAGGTGGATTCCAAATAGCCAGGACACTGATGATGACGGTCCCCAGGACTGTGACCATTAGCAGCTTTGTTACTACAGAAGAAAGCCTCATCTTCAGACTCATCATAATATGGTTTTTGAAGCTGACAATAGTCACACAGTAGAAAGAGCAGATCCAGGCGGTGAGCCAGAAGCTAAGGTTGGAAGAGAAACCTATAAGGAAATACATTGCTGTCTGAAGTTCTTCAAGAGGTGAAAGCCAAAGACCAACAGCATCCACAGTGATTATACACTGTAAGAACAAGTTGGTCAGCCCCATAGCAAACTGGATCTGATTGCTGGGGCTCAACTTGAGACATCCTCCCTGGTCTTGAAAACTCACAACCATGATAAAAGAGTTACAGAAAATTCCAGAAAACGTTATTATTGTAATGATTATAGCAATAGCTATTGTACTTGGTGGAAGCATGGTTTGTCTTTCTGTGCAGCTAAAACTATGATGTGGATTAACCTATTTAAGCAAAAATTAACTCATAACTAGAAACCAATGCAAACGTTTTTTTTGTTTGTTTTTCCATCAGAGCTTTGTAACTGAAGCCGGTCAGATATCTTACATACGGCAAGGATAACTTACATAGAGCTGGGATACTTTACATAGGATTATATCATATTGCAGTCATTAGGAATGTTCAAGTTAAAAAAACATTTCCACAATAAATATGAACCTTAAATATATATATATATATACTAGCGACTTGCCCGTCAAAAAATGACGGCAATGAGATGTGTATGTTTGGAAAGTTGTTTAATTATTAATATTCGTATTTGACATTTCAGGAACAGGTTCTAAACCCTTTGTTTGCTTATTAGCTTTTTTTGGTGTATTTTTAATTTTTGCAGCTGATAGTCATTTGCTTGCAAGTCTTTTGCGTTCTTTTTCTCGTTGAATTTCTTTCTCCTCTGGTGTCTGCTGGTTGGCCCATCTCTGTTGTCGTTCTCTAGCTTGCCGGCTTATCTTTTCTTGTTTACTCTTGTTAGTAGCCATGTTAATTTGTAAAAGAAAATAATGTATAATTATTTTAATTTGAGATGTTAATTTAGTTTTTTACATTGTTTATTATCAACAGTTTTTTTTATATGTGCTTGTAGTTCATTGTAGTGGTACTTTCTTTGTATTGTTAAGTGTTTTTCTTATTTTGGCTATGATCACAATGTTTTTAGCATTATCCTGTTTTGTGTCTACCACTTTTGCTATGCTAATTTAGGCTTCTTTGTAAGGCTTATAGCTTCTTAAACAGTAAAGAAGAATATTAATTTCCTTTGCTATGTGTTTGTGGGATTTTTGGTACAATCCTATTTTGTGTCTACTACTTTTGGTATGCTTATTTAGGCTTCTTTGTAAGGCTTATAGGTTCTTAAACATTAAAGAAGAATATTCATTTACTTTGCTATTTGTTAGTGTGATTTTTTTGTACAATCCTATTTTGTGTCTACCATATGTTGCATACTTGATTTGCTTAATTAGTCTTTTTTATGAAGCTTTAATGTTTTCTACAGTCTAAATGATTTTTTTTTCTATTTTTGATATTCTGGCTATATTTTTAGCATTATTCTATTTTGTGTTCACCACTTTTTGGTTGCTGCATTTGTTATATTGGTGGCCATTAAACATATATAGTTCCTTTATTTTTTGTACTTTATACTTTACCTTGATTGAAGTGTCGAATGACAGAGGGTCCCCTCCTGCCAATCTTAATCCGCCGGTCTTCTTGTAGTGTCTGTTTGAAAAAGAAAGTGAAATGGTTAATTGTATATTTCTTCATTTTTATTTAGCAAAGCATGGTCTTTTTCAGCATGTAATGTATTTTTCTATCTTACTTCTTCTTTGTTGGTGTTCTTTAAAATGGATTGACGCTGTTGATGCTGAGTCTGTTTGAATATAAAAAAAAGTAGAAAGATTGAGCTTTAGGTTATATATTGAATTGCAATAAATTAATGTCATTTAAATCTACTTCTGTAATTATTTTCAATGAACATGATTTTTTGGGGGCTACACACCTAAATGTCACATACATTGAAGTTAAATGTAATTTTGTTTTGTGCGTGTCACATGTCACTATACATGAATCATATTGTAATTGTTAAATGAACCTTATTTCTTTTTTGGGCCTACACACATAAATGTGTGTGTGACATGTGACTATAGATGATACACATATTTGTGCGTGTCACATAGTATACATAACTCGTATTTTAATAATAAAATTTAAATTTTTTAATGACATTTAAATATAGTTGTTGAATTAGTTTGGTTCAAGATCAGTTTGTTGCAGGGGCTATACACATAAATGTGCGTGTCACATGTCACTATACATAAAGGACATTTTCATAGTTACATTTTTTGTCCTGTCTTGATAATAAAATGTAATATATTATAGCTTACCTCTCAGTTGTAATTTGCACAATGTAGAGTAGTAAATTAGGAAAGAATTGTCTTCTCAAGTAACAGCAGCAGTTAACTCTGAAGTCACTCCGTTCATCACCTGAGTAAAAATGTAGAAATTTCTGGAAAGTAGGCAGTATTTTTTTAAACTTTCAAGTGCCTAAGACCGTTAGAACGCAATACGCATGCGCTATTTGCGTTCCAGTTTACAATTTGCGTTCCATCTGCCATTTTGTGCATAGTAGGGTTCAAAATGGTGTTTAATATGAGTGTGGTACGTTCCGTATAGTATATATTTCATTCTTGCGAGTTACTGTAGTATAGTTACGTCTGAAGCTTCCTTTTCGTTTTGTTCGGCGGACATTTTTTCTCTCGCTTAGGCGATTTTCGTCAGTTTAAACTCTTTTTTTTTGGACTTAAATGGACGTGTAAGTTAACTTTTGGAGGTGCCGGATGCCCCCCCGTGCTGTAAGTAAGATGTAAGTAAGTATGTATTGTATTGTGTTTATCTGTCTTTCCTTTTCAGGTGTGTAATTTTTTTATTTTCTGTAGTGGGGGGTGGGGTTGTAATGTATTTTTTTGTTTTCTGTAGTGGGGGGTGGGGTTGTAATTGTTTTTTGTTTTCTGTACTGTAGGTTTTTTTGTTTTTTGTACTGTAGGTTTTTTGTTTTCTGTGCTGTAGGTTTTTTATTTTTTGTAATTAGAGTGGTGGGAAGGTTTATTAGGGGGTAGGTAGTGTAGGTAGGTAGTGTAAGTGTTAATAGATTAGTGTAGAGGGGGGTTAGTTTAGATTAAATGGTTTATTGGGGGTTATAGTGTAGTGTTTGTAGTTAGTGTCATGATGGTCCTTGAGGACCATCATGGCACTTATGTGGTTAATGTTGGGTTGTAACAGGCCCATAATGGTAATAATATACCCTTATGGGACTGATGGGGTTAAATAGAGCCTTATGGTGGTCTGGATTGACCATCATGAGTTAATGGGTTAATTTAGGCCTTATGGTGGTCTGTATTGACCACCATGAGTTAATGGGTTAAATAGAGCCTTATGGTGGTCTGTATTGACCATCATGAGTTAATGGGTTAATTTAGGCCTTATGGTGGTCTGTATAGACCACCATGAGTTAATGGGTTAATTAGAGCCTTATGGTGGTCTGGATTGACCATCATGAGTTAATGGGTTAATTTAGGCCTTATGGTGGTCTGTATAGACCACCATGAGTTAATGGGTTAATTAGAGCCTTATGGTGGTCTGGATTGACCACCATGAGTTAATGGGTTAATTAGAGCCTTATGGTGGTCTGGATTGACCACCATGAGTTAATGGGTTAATTTAGGCCTTATGGTGGTCTGTATAGACCACCATGAGTTAATGGGTTAATTAGAGCCTTATGGTGGTCTGGATTGACCACCATGAGTTAATGGGTTAAATAGAGCCTTATGGTGGTCTGGATTGACCATCATGAGTTAATGGGTTAATTAGAGCCTTATGGTGGTCTGGATTGACCACCATGAGTTAATGGGGTAATTATAGTTGCCTGGGGTTAATATTTTTAGTGCGAGTCCTTTCAGGACCTTTACGGTCCTTTGAGGACCCGCGAGGCGGGAAATTTAAAATTGAATTGCAGCAGGGTCACGATCGGTGCCGATCTGGGCCCCCCGCTGCAGGGGGTTTATGTGGGGACACTTCGGGGGTCCCGATGGGGACCCCCAGCATAGAGGGGGGTTAATTTTAAGTGCCGCGGCCGGGATTGGGTAATAGTGTGCCGCGGTCCCTTTAAGGAGCCGCGGCGGGGAATTTAAAAGTTTTAAATGCAGCGGGGGGGCCTGATCTATGCAGATCGGGGCCCCCCCCTGCAATGGGTTTATGTGGGGACACTTCGGGGGTCCCGATGGGGACCCCCAGCATAGAGGGGGGTTAATTTTAAGTGCCGCGGCCGGGATTGGGTAATAGTGTGCCGCGGTCCCTTTAAGGAGCCGCGGCGGGGAATTTAAAAGTTTTAAATGCAGCGGGGGGCCTGATCTATGCAGATCGGGGACCCCCGCTGCAAGGGGTTAATGTGGGGGTGCTGCAGGGGTCCCGATAGAGACCCCTGCAGCATGGGGATGTGTATAGGGTGCAGGGGGGAGCCTCACACTGCTGTCTCGGGCTGTTCCGAGGCAGCACGTAGAGGCTTTCGGATCCCTTGCGTGGACTTTTTGTCCACGTAGGGATTCTTACGATATGCGAGACTCGTGCATAGATTTAAGGCTACGTAGCTCTCTCGGAGCCTATTCTCGGCCATTTTCTCGCAGTCATATCGTAAAGCAGGCTGCGAGAGATTCGGTTCTCGCAAACAGCAGGAAAACTGCCTTTTGCGAGCACCGAGAGAACTACGAGGGAGAATTTAATAGGGCCCCTTATTACATCCTCACGGGAGCCGACTGGTTCCATACACAATAGAGCTACAAACAAAGCAGATGGATAATTGGATTAGCTCTTCCTGTCTCTTGCAGGCTCCCATTTCTAAACAAGAGGATGGAAAGCCAAGATTAACCCTTGGGCCTCGTATGGTCCAGTTAAGCCTTCCCTACCAGTTAACCCTTCCCTGGCCTGGTATAATGTCCTGGGCAAGGATGCAATGTCCTTGGTATAATAACAGTGATGGGTTTCTGTTACATACACAAATAAATGAAAAGGACTTCACTCCTGACATGACCCATATACGCTTCCTTTAGCTAATTGACATGCCTTCTTTCTGACATTGGTTTCTAGATTGTACTTTTTTTCTGCCGGCTTATCCATTTGTGGTACATTTGTTAATTTGCTATTTGCACCCACTGCACTATATTCTACTTTATAAATAGTGCTATAGAAAATGCTGGGGCTTTATAAATATAGATTATTATTATCTATGGAGCAGTATAATAATGGAACATGGTGCAACTGGCAGAACCACAAACATCCAACCGCCATGGCATATGGCTTCCAGTTAGCAATACTGGTTCTAGTCACAGGACAACACACATTTTAGTGCCTCAAATGTTAGACCTGTTTTTGGGTATATTTCACCTGCTAATTCCAAAAATCAGCCCTAGTTTTTGAGATACAGCACATATGTCATATACCGATCTTTACTACCACTGTTACTACATGAAAATCTACTTATTTCATACAAAAAGCCGGGATTTATGATACAAACTTTCCAGTCGTTGACACACAAGAAGCTACTTTTTGTAAGACTTCCAAGAGTGGGAACTGCCAGGACAATCCCCATAAGATTCCAACAATAGCCTGCCATCATGTGTGCATCCCATCTTCCTTGGTATCTGACTTACACTGTATTTATGTCTTGGTGAAGTCTTTCACCTTGCACTTCACTTAAGTCACCAAGGTTCTCTGGAAAGCGATCTAAGTGACTGTGCAGATAATGGACTTTAACACTCATGTTACAGTAAGGCCTGAAGAAATTAAAGAGCATGCCCTCTATTAATTGTTGTTAGTCTGCCTTCTTGTTGCCAAGAAACAAATGAAGACTAGGCACATGATTCAATGTCATTCTTAAATTCTATGAAATGTGGGTCATTTATAAGTTGTCTGATCTGGGGACCATCGAAAATTGCTGTCTTCAGTTTTTCCATGGTCAGCCGAGGTATTTAATATATGTATTCAATGCATGAATCGTCTTTATTAAAAGCCTTTACAAATTGTTTCATCAGGCCTAGCTTTATGTGTAGTGGGGGCAGTATGACTTAGCAGGCCTAGCTTTATATGTAGTGGTGGCAGTATGACTTAGCAGGCCTAGCTTTATGTGTAGTTGTGGCAGTATGACTTAGCAGGCCTAACTTTATATGTAGTGGTGGCAGTGTGACTTAGCAGGCGTAGCTTTATGTGTAGTGGTGGCAGTATGAGTGATCAGGCCTAGCTTTATGTGTAGTGGTGGCAGTATGACTTAGCAGGCCTAGCTTTATGTGTAGTGGTGACAGTATGACTTAGCAGGCCTAGCTTTATGTGTAGTGGTGACAGTATGACTTAGCAGGCCTAGCTTTATGAGTAGTGGTGGCAGTATGACTTAGCAGGCGTAGCTTTATGTGTAGTGGTGGCAGTATGAGTGATCAGGCCTAGCTTTATGTGAAGTGGTGTCAGTATGACTTAGCAGGCATAGCTCTATGTGTAGTGGTGGCAGTATGACTTAGCAGGCCTAGCTTTATGTGTAGTGGTGACAGTATGACTTAGCAGGCCTAGCTTTATGAGTAGTGGTGGCAGTATGACTTAGCAGGCGTAGCTTTATGTGTAGTGGTGGCAGTATGAGTGATCAGGCCTAGCTTTATGTGTAGTGGTGGCAGTATGAGTAATCAGGCCTAGCTTTATGTGTATTGGTGTCAGTATGACTTAGCAGGCATAGCTCTATGTATAGTGGTGGCAGTATGAGTAATCAGGCCTAGCTTTATGTGTAGTGGTGGCAGTATGACTTAGCAGGCCTAGCTTTATGTGTAGTGGTGACAGTATGACTTAGCAGGCCTAGCTTTATGTGTAGTGGTGGCATTGTGACTTAGCAGGCCTATCTTTATGTGTAGTGGTGGCAGTATGACTTATCAGGCCTAGCTTTATGAGTAGTGGTGACAGTATGAGTCATCAGGCCGAGCTTTATGTGTAGTGGTGGCAGTATGACTTAGCAGGCCTAGCTTTATGTGTACTGGTGACAGTATGACTTAGCAGGCCTAGCTTTATGTGTAGTGGTGGCAGTATGACTTAGCAGGCCTAGCTTTATGTGTAGTGGTGGCAGTATGAGTAATCAGGCCTAGCTCTATGTGTAGTGGTTTCAGTATGACTTAGCAGGCCTAGCTTTATGTGTAGTGGTGGCAGTATGACTTAGCAGGCCTAGCTTTATGTGTAGTGGTGGCATTGTGACTTAGCAGGCCTATCTTTATGTGTAGTGGTGGCAGTATGACTTATCAGGCCTAGCTTTATGAGTAGTGGTGACAGTATGAGTCATCAGGCCGAGCTTTATGTGTAGTGGTGGCAGTATGACTTAGCAGGCCTAGCTTTATGTGTACTGGTGACAGTATGACTTAGCAGGCCTAGCTTTATGTGTAGTGGTGGCAGTATGACTTAGCAGGCCTAGCTTTATGTGTAGTGGTGGCAGTATGAGTAATCAGGCCTAGCTCTATGTGTAGTGGTTTCAGTATGACTTAGCAGGCCTAGCTTTATGTGTAGTGGTGGCAGTATGACTTAGCAGGCCTATCTTTATGTGTAGTGGTGGCAGTATGAGTAATCAGGCCAAGCTTTATATGTAGTGATGGCAGTATGAGTCATCAGGCCTAGCTTTATGTGTAGTGGTGGCAGTATGAGTAATCAGGCCTAGCTTTATGTGTAGTGGTGGCAGTATGACTTACCAGGCCAAGCTTTATATGTAGTGGTGGCAGTATGACTTAGCAGGCCTAGCCTTATATGTAGTGGTGGCAGAATGACTTATCAAGCCTAGCTTTATGTGTAGTGGTGGCAGTATGAGTAATCAGGCCTAGCTTTATGTGTATTGGTGGCAGTATATCAGGCCTAGCTTTATATGTAGTGGTGGCAGTATGACTAATCAGGCCTAGCTTTATATATAGTAATGGCAGTATGAGTAATCAGGCCTAGCTCTATGTGTAGTGGTGGCAGTATGACTTAGCAGGCCTAGCTTTATGTGTACTGGTGGCAGTATGACTTAGCAGGCATATCTTTATGTGTAGTGGTGGCAGTATGAGTAATCAGGCCAAGCTTTATATGTAGTGATGGCAGTATGAGTCATCATGCCTAGCTTTATATGTAGTGATGGCAGTATGACTTAGCAGGCCTAACTTTATATGTAGTGGTGGCTGTATGAGTCATCAGGCCTAGCTTTATATGTAGTGATGGCAGTATGAGTCATCAGGCCTCGCTTTATATGTAGTGATGGCAGTATGACTTAGCAGGCCTAGCTTTATATGTAGTGGTGGCTGTATGAGTAATCAGGCCTAGCTTTATGTGTAGTGGTGGCAGTATGAGTAATCAGGCCTAGCTTTATGTGTAGTGATGGCAGTATGACTTAGCAGGCCTAGCTTTATATGCAGTGTTGGCAGTATGAGTAATCAGGCCTAGCTTTATGTGTATTGGTGGCAGTATATCAGGCCTAGCTTTATATGTAGTGATGTCAGTATGACTTACCAGGCCTAGCTTTTTATGTAGTGATGGCAGTATGACTTACTAGGCCAAGCTTTATATGTAGTGGTGTAAGTATGAGCAATCAGGCCTAGCTTTATGTGTAGTGGTGGCAGTATGAGTGATCAGGCCTAGCTTTATGTGTAGTGGTGGCAGTATGAGTAATCAGGCCTAGCTTTATGTGTATTGGTGTCAGTATGACTTAGCAGGCATAGCTCTATGTATAGTGGTGGCAGTATGAGTAATCAGGCCGAGCTTTATGTGTAGTGGTGGCAGTATGACTTAGCAGGCCTAGCTTTATGTGTAGTGGTGACAGTATGACTTAGCAGGCCTAGCTTTATGTGTAGTGGTGGCATTGTGACTTAGCAGGCCTATCTTTATGTGTAGTGGTGGCAGTATGACTTATCAGGCCTAGCTTTATGAGTAGTGGTGACAGTATGAGTCATCAGGCCGAGCTTTATGTGTAGTGGTGGCAGTATGAGTAATCAGGCCTAGCTCTATGTGTAGTGGTTTCAGTATGACTTAGCAGGCCTAGCTTTATGTGTAGTGGTGGCAGTATGACTTAGCAGGCCTATCTTTATGTGTAGTGGTGGCAGTATGAGTAATCAGGCCAAGCTTTATATGTAGTGATGGCAGTATGAGTCATCAGGCCTAGCTTTATGTGTAGTGGTGGCAGTATGAGTAATCAGGCCTAGCTTTATGTGTAGTGGTGGCAGTATGACTTACCAGGCCAAGCTTTATATGTAGTGGTGGCAGTATGACTTAGCAGGCCTAGCCTTATATGTAGTGGTGGCAGAATGACTTATCAAGCCTAGCTTTATGTGTAGTGGTGGCAGTATGAGTAATCAGGCCTAGCTTTATGTGTATTGGTGGCAGTATATCAGGCCTAGCTTTATATGTAGTGGTGGCAGTATGACTAATCAGGCCTAGCTTTATATATAGTAATGGCAGTATGAGTAATCAGGCCTAGCTCTATGTGTAGTGGTGGCAGTATGACTTAGCAGGCCTAGCTTTATGTGTACTGGTGGCAGTATGACTTAGCAGGCATATCTTTATGTGTAGTGGTGGCAGTATGAGTAATCAGGCCAAGCTTTATATGTAGTGATGGCAGTATGAGTCATCATGCCTAGCTTTATATGTAGTGATGGCAGTATGACTTAGCAGGCCTAACTTTATATGTAGTGGTGGCTGTATGAGTCATCAGGCCTAGCTTTATATGTAGTGATGGCAGTATGAGTCATCAGGCCTCGCTTTATATGTAGTGATGGCAGTATGACTTAGCAGGCCTAGCTTTATATGTAGTGGTGGCTGTATGAGTAATCAGGCCTAGCTTTATGTGTAGTGGTGGCAGTATGAGTAATCAGGCCTAGCTTTATGTGTAGTGATGGCAGTATGACTTAGCAGGCCTAGCTTTATATGCAGTGTTGGCAGTATGAGTAATCAGGCCTAGCTTTATGTGTATTGGTGGCAGTATATCAGGCCTAGCTTTATATGTAGTGATGTCAGTATGACTTACCAGGCCTAGCTTTTTATGTAGTGATGGCAGTATGACTTACTAGGCCAAGCTTTATATGTAGTGGTGTAAGTATGAGCAATCAGGCCTAGCTTTATGTGTAGTGGTGTCAGTATGAGTCATCAGGCCTAGCTTTATATGTAGTGGTGGCAGTATGACTTAGCAGGCCTAGCTTTATGTGTAGTGGTGGCAGTATGAGTCATCAGGCCTAACTTGATATGTAGTGGTGGAAGTATGACTTAGCAGGCCTAGCTTTATATGTAGTGGTGGCAGTATGAGTAATCAGGCCTAGCTTTATGTGTAGTGGTGGCAGTATGACTTATCAAGCTTAGCTTTATGTGTAGTGGTGGCAGTATGAGTAATAAGGCCTAGCTTTATGTGTAGTGGTGGCAGTATGACTTAGCAGGCCTAGCTTTATGTGTAGTGGTGGCAGTATGACTTAGCAGGCCTAGCTTTATGTGTAGTGGTGGCAGTATGACTTAGAAGGCCTAGCATTATGTGTAGTGGTGGCAGTATGACTTAGCAGTCCTAGTTTTATGTGTAGTGGTGGCAGTATGACTTAGCAGTCCTAGTTTTATGTGTAGTGGTGGCAGTATGACTTATCAAGCCTAGCTTTATGTGTAGTGGTGGCAGTATGACTTAGCAGGCCTAGTTCTATGTGTAGTGGTGGCAGTATGACTTAGAAGTCCTAGCTTTATGTGTAGTGGTGGCGTTCTGAGTAATCAGGCCTAGCTTTATGTGTAGTGGTGGCAGTATGAGTAATCAGGCCTAGTCTTATGTCTAGTGGTGGCAGTATGAGTAATCAGGCCTAGCTTTTTGTCTTGTGGTGGCAGTATGACTTAGCAGGCCTAGCTTTATGTGTAGTGGTGGCAGTATGACTTAGCAAGCCTAGCTTTATGTGTAGTGGTGGCAGTGTGATTTTATCTCATACTACCAGAGGTTCATTGACTACATTTTGTCCCCCAACCAACATATATTCCATCGGAGGCCAATCTTTTCTTACCCAATGTTCATGTTTGGCTCTACTATCCCAAACGCATAAAAAGCAGGGATACTTTGTTTAGCCCCTTTGTTGACCAAGAAGAAAATAAACAACCTTCAAGTCTACACAAATCACCCATTGATGTTCTTGGTAATTTATCTGTTCCAAGACTAATGAGATGGCCTTCTTCTTTCATCCCGGTGGAGTGACTGATTGGAACCATTTGTTGCCGTTATTTAAAAGAACAATTTTAAAATATGCTTTGAACTGTCGATGAAAAGACGCCGCGCACTTGGGTTATATTCTGAAAGACCAATTTTCTTCAGAAGGTTTCCAATGTCATTGCAGAATGCTAAGTTGTTGTCTTCAGTAAATAATGGCAGCAAAAAAATTTCTCTCCTTTGATAAAATGTGATTTTTGGTTCCAGGCTGAAGTACATTCTTTTCCTTTAGTCTGGAGGCAAGCAATTCTGAAGATTCCTTGGAAAGATTTAAGTCCCTGATCAGATCACTCAATTCATTCCGGTCAAAACATTCACTATGCGAAGTTGTTTGGAAACCACAGTCACTGCCCCCACTTTCTTTACCTTGTGTGATATCAGACATGTAAGACTCATTCTCTGAGAGCTGTGGTAGTTCACGGAAAGTTGTAACGGGTACAAGATACGAGTGCAGAACAGGTCTCCTGGCAGAAGGTAGATGGGGGTCAGACCACTTGTCACTATTATTTAGATTGATGCCTATGATATTAACAGTACAAAAATAACAGTCCTCAAAGTGTTTTTTCTGTTTCCTCCAAACCATTGTTACTCCAAACCAGGCAGCTTCTCTTTCCATTTGTCCACTGGAGCAAATGATCCGTTCAGGTTTTGCATACAATATGAGGAGCCCATGGCTGATCTTGACTTCCAAACTTGACACCAAAATAACCTACAGATGCTCTTTTTACAAACTCAGAAATAGGTTTCTTACTTGATTTCAGTGTGTACTCCCCACAAATATAGCAAAATACATCAGGATGATTCAAGCAGCTCCGTCTAGAAGTATCCATAAACTCTGTGGTTTGATGTGCAAAAATGAAGTGATGTGAGTGGGAATATACAAGCACCTCCTATATTATCATAATTATTATACAGACTAGTAAATTGCCTGGTATGATATATGATCTGCTTTGTCTCTCTCTCTCTGCACCCTCTCTCTCTCCCTCTGCACCCCCTCTCTCTCTCTCCCTCTTCACCCTCTCCCTCTGAGCACCCTCCCCCACTCTGTCTGCACGCCCACCCTCATTGTTCTCTCTTCCCCCTCCACCTTTTTCTCTCTTCCACCCTCCCCTCCTTCTTCTCTCTCCTGTCTCATCCTCTCCACCTATGTCTCGCTCCCACTGCTCCTCCATGCCTCTGTACCACCCTTTTCCTCCCCTGTCTCTTTCTCCCACCCTCTCCCACAGCTCTCCCTGTGTCTCTTCCTCCAATTCCCACCTCTGTCTCTTTCCCCTTCTCTCCCCTCTCGCTCTTCCCCTTCCCACCCTTATGTCTCTCCACCTTCCCTCCCCATGTGTCTCTTCCCCCTTCCCTCCCATGTATCTTTTTCCCCCTTCCCCTCCCCAGTTTCTCTCCCCCTTTCTCTCCCCTACCCAGTGTCTCTCCCACTCCACTCCACTCCCCAGTGTCTCTCCTACTCCACTCCACTCCCCTGTGTCTCCCCCTTCCCCTCCACTTCCCACTGTCTTCCCCCCCCCCCTTCCATCCACAATGTCTCTTTCCCCAATTCCTTTACGCTCCTCAGTGTCTCTCCTCCCCACCTTCCCCTCCCCTCCACAGTGTCTATCTCCTCCCCTAGTTTTCCTCCCCTTTCTTTCCCCTCCCCAGTGTCACTCCCACTTCCTCTCCCTTTCCAGTATCTCTCCCCCTTCCTTCCATCCCCTGTTTTGCCCTTCCTCTCCCCTATTCAGTTTCTCCCCTTCTTTTAGCCCTCCCTAGTGTCTCTCCCTTTTCCTCTCTCCACTCCAGTGTCTTCCCCCCTCTTCTCCCCTCCCCATTGTTTCTTCACCCCTTCCTCCCCCAGTGTCTCAACCATTCCTCTCCTATCCCCAGTGTCTCTCCTCCCCATCATCTCTTCTCCTTTCCTCTCCCTTCCCCAGTGTCTCTTCACCCCTTCATTCCCCAGTGTCTCAACCCTTCCTCTCCTATCCACAGTATATCTCCTCCCCATCATCTCTTCCCCTTCCTCTCCCCTCCTCAGTGTCTCTCCCACCTTCCTCTCCCTCCCCAGTGTGTCTTACCCTCATTACTCTCCCCTCTCCAGTGTCTCTCCTCCCTACATTCTTCTCCCATCCCTAGTGTCTCTCCACTTCCCTGTGTCTTTTACCCCTTCCTCTCCTGTCCCTTCCCTCTTTCCTGCCCCAGTGTCTCCCCCCTTCCACCCCATTCCCTATCCCCCTTCCTCTCCCTGCCCTCCCCAGTGTCTCTCCCCTTTCCTCCTGAGTGTCTCTTTTACCCTTCCTCTCCCCTCCACAGTGTCTCTTTCCCTTCCTCTCCCCTCCCCAGTTTCTACCCCTTCCTCTCCCCTTCCCAGTGTCTCTCCCACTTTTCTCTCCCCTCTCCAGTGTCTCTCCCCCTTTCATCTCCAGTGTCTCTTTCCCACATTCCTCTCCCCTCCCCAGTGTCTATCTTCCCCACGACCCTCTTCCCTTCCATGTGTCTTTTACCACTTCCTCTCCCCTCCCCAGTGTCTTCCCCTTCCTCTCTCCTCCCCAGTGTCTTCCCCCCTTTGATCTCCCCTCCCCAATGTCTTTTCCTCCTCAAGTGTATCAACCCTTCCTCTCCCATCCCAAGTGTCTCTCCCCCTTCCTCTCCCCTCCTCAGTGTCTCTGCCACCTTCCTCTCCCCTACCCAGTGTCTCTCCACTTCCCGGTGTCTTTTACCCCTGCCTCTCCCAATCCCAGTGTCTCACCCTCCCTTCCTCTTCCCTACTCAGTGTCTCACCCTCATTCCTCACTCATCCCCAGTGTCTTTCCCCTTCCTCTCTCCTCCGCAGTGTCTCTCCCAATCCTCTCTCCTCCCCAGTGTCTCTCCCCCTTTCCTCCCTCAGTGTCTCTCCCCTTCCCGGTGTCTCTCCCTCCCTTCCTCTCCCCTCTCCAGTTTTTCCCCCTATCCTCTCTCCTCCCCAGTTTCTCTCCCCTTCTTCTCTTCTCAACAGTGTCCACCCTTCCTCTCCTCTCCCCCTTCTTCCCCAAGTGTCTCTCTCCCTTCTTCCCCCAGTGTCTCTCCCCCTTTATCTCCCATCCTCAGTGTCTCTCCCAATTCCTCTCCCCTCCGCCCGCAGTGTCTTTCCCCATTCCTCTCCCCTCCGCAGTGTCTCTCCCCCTTCCTCTCCCCTCCGCAGTGTCTCTCTCACCTAACTCTTCCCTCCCCCGTGTCTTTTTCCCCATTTCCTCCCCAGTGTCTCTTTCCCACTTTCCTCTCCCATCCCCAGTTTATCTCCTCCCTACATGTCTCTCTCATCCCCAGTGTCTCTCCCTTTCCCGGTGTTTCTCCCTCCCTTCCTCTCCCCTCTCCAGTTTCTCCCCCTTTCCTCTCTCCTCCCCAGTGTCTCTCCCCTTCTTCTGTCCTCCCCAGTGTCCACCCTTCCTCTCCTTTCCCCAGTGTCCCCCCCTATTCTTCCCCCAGGGTCTCCCCCTTTTCTCTCTCCTCCCCAGTGTCTCTCCCCTTCTTCTCTCCTCCCCAGTGTCCACCCTTCCTCTCCTCTCCCCAGTGTCTTCCCCCCTTCCTCTCTCATCCCCAGTGTCTCTCCCCATTCCTCTCTCCACCCCAGTGTCTCTCCCCCTTTCCTCACCCAGTGTCTCTCCCCTTTCTTCTCTCCTCCCCAGTGTCTACCCTTCCTCTCCTCTCCCCAGTGTCTCTACCTATTCCTCTCTCTTCCACAGTGTCTCTCCCCATTCCTCTCTCTTCCCCAGTGTCTCTCCCACTTTCCTCCCCCAGTGTTTCCCCCTTTCCTCCCCCAGTGTCTCCCCCTTCCACACCCCATTGTCTCTTCCCCTTCCTCTCCCCTCCTCAGTGTCTCTCCCACCTTCCTCTCCCTCCCCAGTGTCTCTTACCCTCATTACTCTCCCCTCTCCAGTGTCTCTCCTCCCTACATTCTTCTCCCATCCCTAGTGTCTCTCCACTTCCCTGTGTCTTTTACCCCTTCCTCTCCTGTCCCTTCCCTCTTTCCTGCCCCAGTGTCTCCCCCCTTCCACCCCATTCTCTATCCCCCTTCCTCTCCCTGCCCTCCCCATTGTCTCTCCCCTTTCCTCCTGAGTGTCTCTTTTACCCTTCCTCTCCCCTCCACAGTGTCTCTTTCCCTTCCTCTCCCCTCCCCAGTTTCTACCCCTTCCTCTCCCCTTCCCAGTGTCTCTCCCACTTTTCTCTCCCCTCTCCAGTGTCTCTCCCCCTTTCATCTCCAGTGTCTCTTTCCCACATTCCTCTCCCCTCCCCAGTGTCTATCTTCCCCACGACCCTCTTCCCTTCCATGTGTCTTTTACCACTTCCTCTCCCCTCCCCAGTGTCTTCCCCTTCCTCTCTCCTCCCAAGTGTCTTCCCCCCTTTGATCTCCCCTCCCCAATGTCTTTTCCTCCTCAAGTGTATCAACCCTTCCTCTCCCATCCCAAGTGTCTCTCCCCCTTCCTCTCCCCTCCTCAGTTTCTCTGCCACCTTCCTCTCCCCTACCCAGTGTCTCTCCGCTTCCCGGTGTCTTTTACCCCTGCCTCTCCCAATCCCAGTGTCTCACCCTCCCTTCCTCTTCCTTACTCAGTGTCTCACCCTCATTCCTCACTCATCCCCAGTGTCTTTCCCCTTCCTCTCTCCTCCGCAGTGTCTCTCCCATTTCTCTCTCCTCCCCAGTGTCTCTCCCCCTTTCCTCCCTTAGTGTCTCTCCCCTTCCCGGTGTCTCTCCCTCCCTTCCTCTCCCCTCTCCAGTTTTTCCCCCTTTCCTCTCTCCTCCCCAGTTTCTCTCCCCTTCTTCTCTTCTCAACAGTGTCCACCCTTCCTCTCCTCTCCCCCTTCTTCCCCCAGTGTCTCTCTCCCTTCTTCCCCCAGTGTCTCTCCCCCTTTATCTCCCATCCTCAGTGTCTCTCCCAATTCCTCTCCCCTCCGCAGTGTCTTTCCCCATTCCTCTCCCCTCCGCAGTGTCTCTCCCCCTTCCTCTCCCCTCCGCAGTCTCTCTCACCTAACTCATCCCTCCCCCATGTCTTTTTCCCCATTTCCTCCCCAGTGTCTCTTTCCCACTTTCCTCTCCCATCCCCAGTTTATCTCCTCCCTACATTTCTCTCTCATCACCAGTGTCTCTCCCTTTCCCGGTGTTTCTCCCTCCCTTCCTCTCCCCTCTCCAGTTTCTCCCCCTTTCCTCTCTCCTCCCCAGTGTCTTTCCCCTTCTTCTGTCCTCCCCAGTGTCCACCCTTCCTCTCCTCTCCCCAGTGTCTCTCCCCTTTCTTCCCCCAGTGTCTCCCCCTTTCCTCTCTCCTCCCCAGTGTCTCTCCCCTTCTTCGCTCCTCCCCAGTGTCCACCCTCATTCCTCTCTCCTCCCCAGTGTCTTTCCCCCTTCCTCTCTCCTCCCCAGTGTCTCTCCCCATTCATCTCTCCTCCCCAGTGACTCTCCCCATTCCTCTCTCCTCCCCAGTGTCTCTCCCCCTTTCCTTCCCCAGTGTTTCCCCCTTTCCTCCCCCAGTGTCTCCCCCTTCCACACCCCATTGTCTCTCCCCCTTCCTCTCCCCTTCTCAGTGTCTCTCCCACTTTCCTCTCCCCTCCCCAGTGTCTCACCCCCCTCCCCTCCCCAGTGTTTAACCCCTCCCTCTCCCCTCCCCAATGTCTCTCCCCCCATCCTCCCCTCATTGTCTCTCTCACCTAACTCTTCCCTCCCGAGTGTCTTTTTCCCCATTTCCTCCCCAGTGTCTCTTTCCCACTTTCCTCTCCCATCCCCAGTTTATCTCCTCCCTACATTTCTCTCTCATCACCAGTGTCTCTCCCTTTCCCGGTGTTTCTCCCTCCCTTCCTCTCCCCTCTCCAGTTTCTCCCCCTTTCCTCTCTCCTCCCCAGTGTCTTTCCCCTTCTTCTGTCCTCCCCAGTGTCCACCCTTCCTCTCCTCTCCCCAGTGTCTCTCCCCTTTCTTCCCCCAGTGTCTCCCCCTTTCCTCTCTCCTCCCCAGTGTCTCTCCCCTTCTTCGCTCCTCCCCAGTGTCCACCCTCATTCCTCTCTCCTCCCCAGTGTCTTTCCCCCTTCCTCTCTCCTCCCCAGTGTCTCTCCCCATTCATCTCTCCTCCCCAGTGTCTCTCCCCGTTCCTCTGTCCTCCCCAGTGTCTCTCCCCCTTTCCTTCCCCAGTGTTTCCCCCTTTCCTCCCCCAGTGTCTCCCCCTTCCACACCCCATTGTCTCTCCCCCTTCCTCTCCCCTTCTCAGTGTCTCTCCCACTTTCCTCTCCCCTCCCCAGTGTCTCACCCCCTCCCCTCCCCAGTGTTTAACCCCTCCCTCTCCCCTCCCCAATGTCTCTCCCCCCATCCTCCCCTCATTGTCTCTCTAACCTAAGTCTTCCCTCCCCAGTGTCTTTTTCCCCATTTCCTCCACAGTGTCTCTTTCCCACTTTCCTCTCCCATCCCCATTTTATCTCCTCCCTACATTTCTCTCTCATCCCCAGTGTCTCTCACTTTCCCGGTGTCTCTCCCTCCCTTCCTCTCCCCTCTCCAGTTTCTCCCCCTTTCCTCTCCCCTTTCTTCTCTCCTCCCCAGTGTCCATCCTTCCTCTCCTTTCCCCAGTGTCCCCCCTATTCTTCCCCCAGTGTCTCCTCCTTTCCTCTCTCCCTCCCAGTGTCTCTCCCCTTCTTCTCTCCTCCCCAGTGTCCACCCTTCCTCTCCTCTCCCCAGTGTCTTCCCCCCTTCCTCTCTCCTCCCCAGTGTCTCTCCCCATTCCTCTCTCCACCCCAGTGTCTCTCCCCCTTTCCTCACCCAGTGTCTCCCCCTTTCCTCTCCCCTTCTTCTCTCCTCCCCAGTGTCTCTCCCCTTTCTTCTCTCCTCCCCAGTGTCTACCCTTCCTCTCCTCTCCCCAGTGTCTCTACCTATTCCTCTCTCTTCCACAGTGTCTCTCCCCATTCCTCTCTCTTCCCCAGTGTCTCTCCCACTTTCCTCCCCCAGTGTTTCCCCCTTTCCTCCCCCAGTGTCTCCCCCTTCCACACCCCATTGTCTCTCCCCCTTCCTCTCCCCTCCTCAGTGTCTCTCCCACTTTCCTCTCCCCTCCCCAGTGACTTGCCACCTCCCCTCCCAAGTGTTTAACCCCTCCCTCTCCCCTCCCCAGTGTCTCTCCCCCCTTCCTCCCCTCATTGTCTCCCTCACCTAACTCTTCCCTCCCCAGTGTCTTTTTCCCCATTTCCTCCCCAGTGTCTCTTTCCCACTTTCCTCTCCCATCCCCAGTTTATCTCCTCCCTAAATTTGTCTCTCCCTTTCCCGGTGACTCTCCCTCCCTTCCTCCCCCTTCTCCAGTTTCTCCCCCTTTCCTCTCTCCTCCCCAGTGTCTCTCCCCTTTCTTCTCTCCTCCACAGTGTCCACCCTTCCTCTCCTCTCCCCAGTGTCTCTCTCCATTCTTCCCCCGGTGTCTCCCCCTTTCCTCTCTCCTCCCTAGTGTCTCTTCCCTTCTTCTCTCCTCCCCAGTGTCCACCCTTCCTCTCCTCTCCCCAGTGCCTTTCCCCTTCCTCTCTCCTCCCCAGTGTCTCTCCCCTTTCCTCTCTCCTCCCCAGTGTCTCTTCCCCTTTCCTCCCCCAGTGTCTCCCCCTTTACTCCCCCAGCATCTCCCCCCTTCCACTTGTCTCTCCCTTCCTCTCCCCTCTCCAGTTTCTCCCCCTTTCCTCTCTCATCCCCAGTGTCTCTCCCCTTCTTCTCTCCTCCCCAGTGTCCACCCTTCCTCTCCTCTCCCGAGTGCCTCTCCCCATTCTTCCCCCAGTGTCTTCATTTTTCCTCTCTCCTCCCCAGTGTCTCTCCCCTTTCTCTCTCTTTCCCAGTGTCCACCCTTCCTCTCCTCTCCCCAGTGCCTTTCCCCCTTCCTCTCTCCTCCCCAGTGTCTCTCCCCATTCCTCTCTCCTCCCCAGTGTCTCTCCCCCTTTCATCTCCCAGTGTCTCCCCCTTTCCTCCCCCAGTGTCTCCCCCCTTCCACACCACATTGTCTCTACCCCTTCCTTCCCTCATTGTCTCTCTCACCTAACTCTTCCCTCCCCAGTGTCTTTTTCCCCATTTCCTCCCCAGTGTCTCTTTCCCACTTTCCTCTCCCATCCCCAGTTTATCTCCTCCCTACATTTCTCTCTCATCCCCAGTGTCTCTCCCTTTCCCAGTGTCTCTACCTCCCTTCCTCTCCCCTCTCCAGTTTCTCCCCTTTCCTCTCTCCTCCCCAGTGTCTCTCCCCTTCTTCTCTCCTCCCCAGTGTCCACCCTTCCTCTCCTCTCCCCAGTGTCTCTCCCCCTTCTTCCCCTAGTGTCTCCCCCTTTTCTCTCTCCTTCCCAGTGTCTATCCCCTTTTTCTCTCCTCCCCAGTGTCCACCCTTCCTCTCCTCTCCTCAGTGCTTCTCCCACTTCTCTTCCCAGTGTCTCCCCCTTCCTCTCTCCTCCCCAGTGTCTCTCCCCTTCTTCTCTCCTCCCCAGTGTCCACCCTTCCTCTCCTCTCCCCAGTGTCTCTCCCCCTTCTTCCCCCAGTGTCTCCCCCTTTTCTCTCTCCTTCCCAGTGTCTATCCCCTTTTTCTCTCCTCCCCAGTGTTCACCCTTCCTCTCCTTTCCCCAGTGTCCCCCCTATTCTTCCCCCAGTGTCTCCTCCTTTCCTCTCTCCCTCCCAGTGTCTCTCCCCTTCTTCTCTCCTCCCCAGTGTCCACCCTTCCTCTCCTCTCCCCAGTGTCTTCCCCCCTTCCTCTCTCCTCCCCAGTGTCTCTCCCCATTCCTCTCTCCACCCCAGTGTCTCTCCCCCTTTCCTCACCCAGTGTCTCCCCCTTTCCTCTCCCCTTCTTCTCTCCTCCCCAGTGTCTCTCCCCTTTCTTCTCTCCTCCCCAGTGTCTACCCTTCCTCTCCTCTCCCCAGTGTCTCTACCTATTCCTCTCTCTTCCACAGTGTCTCTCCCCATTCCTCTCTCTTCCCCAGTGTCTCTCCCACTTTCCTCCCCCAGTGTTTCCCCCTTTCCTCCCCCAGTGTCTCCCCCTTCCACACCCCATTGTCTCTCCCCCTTCCTCTCCCCTCCTCAGTGTCTCTCCCACTTTCCTCTCCCCTCCCCAGTGACTTGCCCCCTCCCCTCCCCAGTGTTTAACCCCTCCCTCTCCCCTCCCCAGTGTCTCTCCCCCTTCCTCCCCTCATTGTCTCCCTCACCTAACTCTTCCCTCCCCAGTGTCTTTTTCCCCATTTCCTCCCCAGTGTCTCTTTCCCACTTTCCTCTCCCATCCCCAGTTTATCTCCTCCCTAAATTTCTCTCTCATCCCCAGTGTCTCTCCCTTTCCCGGTGTCTCTCCCTCCCTTCCTCCCCCTTCTCCAGTTTCTCCCCCTTTCCTCTCTCCTCCCCAGTGTCTCTCCCCTTTCTTCTCTCCTCCACAGTGTCCACCCTTCCTCTCCTCTCCCCAGTGTCTCTCTCCATTCTTCCCCCGGTGTCTCCCCCTTTCCTCTCTCCTCCCCAGTGTCTCTCCCCTTCTTCTCTCCTCCCCAGTGTCCACCCTTCCTCTCCTCTCCCCAGTGTCTTTCCCCTTCCTCTCTCCTCCCCAGTGTCTCTCCCCTTTCCTCTCTCCTCCCCAGTGTCTCTTCCCCTTTCCTCCCCCAGTGTCTCCCCCTTTACTCCCCCAGCGTCTCCCCCCTTCCACTTGTCTCTCCCTTCCTCTCCCCTCTCCAGTTTCTCCCCCTTTCCTCTCTCATCCCCAGTGTCTCTCCCCTTCTTCTCTCCTCCCCAGTGTCCACCCTTCCTCTCCTCTCCCGAGTGCCTCTCCCCATTCTTCCCCCAGTGTCTTCCCCTTTCCTCTCTCATCCCCAGTGTCTCTCCCCTTCTTCTCTCCTCCCCAGTGTCCACCCTTCCTCTCCTCTCCCCAGTGTCTTCCCCCCTTCCTCTCTCCTCCCCAGTGTCTCTCCCCATTCCTCTCTCCACCCCAGTGTCTCTCCCCCTTTCCTCACCCAGTGTCTCCCCCTTTCCTCTCCCCTTCTTCTCTCCTCCCCAGTGTCTCTCCCCTTTCTTCTCTCCTCCCCAGTGTCTACCCTTCCTCTCCTCTCCCCAGTGTCTCTACCTATTCCTCTCTCTTCCACAGTGTCTCTCCCCATTCCTCTCTCTTCCCCAGTGTCTCTCCCACTTTCCTCCCCCAGTGTTTCCCCCTTTCCTCCCCCAGTGTCTCCCCCTTCCACACCCCATTGTCTCTCCCCCTTCCTCTCCCCTCCTCAGTGTCTCTCCCACTTTCCTCTCCCCTCCCCAGTGACTTGCCCCCTCCCCTCCCCAGTGTTTAACCCCTCCCTCTCCCCTCCCCAGTGTCTCTCCCCCCTTCCTCCCCTCATTGTCTCCCTCACCTAACTCTTCCCTCCCCAGTGTCTTTTTCCCCATTTCCTCCCCAGTGTCTCTTTCCCACTTTCCTCTCCCATCCCCAGTTTATCTCCTCCCTAAATTTCTCTCTCATCCCCAGTGTCTCTCCCTTTCCCGGTGTCTCTCCCTCCCTTCCTCCCCCTTCTCCAGTTTCTCCCCCTTTCCTCTCTCCTCCCCAGTGTCTCTCCCCTTTCTTCTCTCCTCCACAGTGTCCACCCTTCCTCTCCTCTCCCCAGTGTCTCTCTCTATTCTTCCCCCGGTGTCTCCCCCTTTCCTCTCTCCTCCCTAGTGTCTCTCCCCTTCTTCTCTCCTCCCCAGTGTCCACCCTTCCTCTCCTCTCCCCAGTGTCTTTCCCCTTCCTCTCTCCTCCCCAGTGTCTCTCCCCTTTCCTCTCTCCTCCCCAGTGTCTCTTCCCCTTTCCTCCCCCAGTGTCTCCCCCTTTACTCCCCCAGCGTCTCCCCCCTTCCACTTGTCTCTCCCTTCCTCTCCCCTCTCCAGTTTCTCCCCCTTTCCTCTCTCATCCCCAGTGTCTCTCCCCTTCTTCTCTCCTCCCCAGTGTCCACCCTTCCTCTCCTCTCCCGAGTGCCTCTCCCCATTCTTCCCCCAGTGTCTTCCCCTTTCCTTTCTCCTCCCCAGTGTCTCTTCCCTTTTTCTCTCTTTCCCAGTGTCCACCCTTCCTCTCCTCTCCCCAGTGCCTTTCCCCCTTCCTCTCTCCTCCCCAGTGTCTCTCCCCATTCCTCTCTCCTCCCCAGTGTCTCTCCCCCTTTCCTCCCCCAGTGTCTCCCCCTTTCCTCCCCCAGTGTCTCCCCCCTTCCACACCACATTGTCTCTACCCCTTCCTTCCCTCATTGTCTCTCTCACCTAACTCTTCCCTCCCCAGTGTCTTTTTCCCCATTTCCTCCCCAGTGTCTCTTTCCCACTTTCCTCTCCCATCCCCAGTTTATCTCCTCCCTACATTTCTCTCTCATCCCCAGTGTCTCTCCCTTTCCCAGTGTCTCTACCTCCCTTCCTCTCCCCTCTCCAGTTTCTCCCCTTTCCTCTCTCCTCCCCAGTGTCTCTCCCCTTCTTCTCTCCTCCCCAGTGTCCACCCTTCCTCTCCTCTCCCCAGTGTCTCTCCCCCTTCTTCCCCCAGTGTCTCTCCCTTTTCTCTCTCCTTCCCAGTGTCTATCCCCTTTTTCTCTCCTCCCCAGTGTCCACCCTTCCTCTCCTCTCCTCAGTGCTTCTCCCACTTCTCTCTCCAGTGTCTCCCCCTTCCTCTCTCCTCCCCAGTGTCTCTCCCCTTCTTCTCTCCTCCCCAGTGTCCACCCTTCCTCTCCTCTCCCCAGTGTCTCTCCCCCTTCTTCCCCCAGTGTCTCCCCCTTTTCTCTCTCCTTCCCAGTGTCTATCCCCTTTTTCTCTCCTCCCCAGTGTCCACCCTTCCTCTCCTCTCCTCAGTGCCTCTCCCACTTCTCTCCCCAGTGTCTCCCCCTTCCTCTCTCCTCCCCAGTGTCTTCCACCTTTTGCTCTCCCCTTCCCAGTGTCTTTTCCTCCCCCAGTGTCTCAACCCTTCCTCTTCCAACCCAAGTGTCTCTCCCCCTTCCTCTATGCTCCTCGGTGTCTCTGCCACCTTCCTCTCCCCTCCCCAGTGTCTCTCCGCTTACCGTGGTCTTTTACCCCTGCCTCTCCCAACGCCAGTGTCTCAACCTCCCTTCCTCTTCCTTACTCAGTGTCTCACCCTCATTCCTCTCTCCTCCCCAGTGTCTTTCCCCCTTCCTCTCTCCTCCCCAGTGTCTCTCCCCATTCCTCTCTCCTCCCCAGTGTCTCTCCCCCTTTCCTTAGTGTCTCTCCCCTCAGTGTTTTGCCCCTCTTCCTCTGCCCCCTAGTGACTCTCCCTTACCAGTATCTCTCGGCCTAGTTTCTCTCCCCTCTTCCTCTCCCCCCCAGTGTCTCTCCCCCTTCCTCTCCCCCATTTTTCTTTCCCTCCCCTCCAATTTATGAGCCTTGTAATTAAACTAACAAAACTTTCTAATTCAAATAATTAAAACTCTGATATTTATTTAGTGTTCATAATGTCAGGTTTTGTGACACAGCACATCATTAAACATGGGATCCTAAAAAAAAAAACATAAATAATAAAATGTATTATTATTATTATTATTATTAATATTATTATTATTATTATTATTATTATTATGTTTTCAGAATAGATGGTATAACAGCAGAAATAATAAGTTTACTTGGAAAAAAGTGAATGAACCAAACAAATCAAACCGGAAAGAAATGACTGAAATCTGCAAGTTCTCAGGTTTCAAATAATATAGGTCATTATGAAGGAAGTAGCTCTACTGAATATGTAGATCCTTCTAGATCCAAGCTGTAATAGATGAAGCTGATAACTCGCTCTTATGCTGAGCAACTAGCAGTTTGTGATTCCTTTTACAGGCCAACAGGTAATTATTCACAATGTGGAGCTTCTCAATCTTTTTTTATATCATCCATAGTAAACTACTTGCTTCATTTCAGGATGTACACAGCTGTCACTACATTGTCCAAATTCACACTTATATGACAAGAGGAGAGAGAGCTGGACCAGAAGAACCTGGAAATTCATCATAATCCCAGAAATCTAAGATTATTTTTAACAAAGCAGAACTTAGACGTTAAGAAAACATTCACAGTGTCGGTATCTCAAGTCTTTCACGTAGATGACTTCCTGTAGGAGCAGTTTTTTTGTGATTGGGATGATCTTGTCCTCATTTCTGGGTAATGATTAAGGCAGATAGCATCCAGGTTGAAACATCTTGGTCCTTGTGATCAGGTTCACGTCAACTGTTTAATAGAAAATGAGAGAGTACAGTACATGTAAACTAAGTACATCATAACCTAAAAGCCATTTTAAAACATGGCATTTTCTTACAGTAAGTTCAAGTTTTTACCTGTCAATCAGTCTTCCTGATCCACCCACCAGGCATAGTCTGTTATCACATTCTCATTCATAGCTGATTAGTACTAGTATCTGCTAATTACCCATTGTGAGTCTGTCTGTATTGTTTGCAAACTAAATTCATCCGTTAAAAATGTAAAGGATGGGTGATTGGGTTTAATGAGACCACAATCTGATAGGCCTAAGCGCTAAGGTTGATCTTCCAGTAGTGGTTACCGTGGTCTGCTGGGTGCCACAGTTACGTGATGTGTTGGGCGGGTGTAAGACTAATATATGGTGTGCAGGTGTGCCCCTGTCTCCCAAGACACTGTTCACGCCGGTGCCCTATACGTATGCAAAAGAAGAGATTGGGGGAAGACTGTATAGCGCACAATCTGTAGTGTATCTGATCCGATGGTCACCTCTAATGACTCTTGTAAATCAGTTCTGAGACAGTGTGTCATATACTAAGTGCCAAATGCCCAATATATTTTTTTTGTGGGTTGGCTCAGGATGAGTATACCATGGTGTATACTCTTACTCAGTCCATTGTCTTGTGTAGTGGTCTACCATATCTAGTGAGAAAATGCCATCATATTGATAGGATGTGACGGTGTCCCTAAGGTCTATGTCGCTGGGAGGATAGTCATGGGAATCTGGAATAGTCTATTCTATGGAGTTAGAGCATAGAATAAGGCAGATATGTGGGATTATTATTATTTACACTATTTATATTGTAATTTTGGACTATGTATTCATTTGCATACATCTATCAATCTCCTATTATAGGATTTGTCACTGAGGAAGCTGCAAACCACAGCAGCGAAATGCATCTGATACTTATTTTATTGTATTCATCAATGGTTTTTACCACTGAAATTGAACTCATACATTATCAATAAAGATTTATTATTTTGGATACCGTCTGTAAATACTTGTGCTTAGGACCACACTATCGCGAAAGCTTGACAAGCACAAGACAACGGACTGAGTAAGAGTATACACCTCGGTATACTTATCCTGAGCCGGCCCACAAAAAAATATATATTGGGCGTTTGGCACTTCGTATATGACACACTATCTCAGAACTGATTAACAGGAGTCATTAGAGGTGACCATCAGATCAGATACACTACAGATTGTGCACTATACCATCTTCCCCCAATCTCTTCTCTTAAATTCATAAGTTTCTGAGAAAAATGTGCATGTATAAAAGCCAGGGAGTACCAAATCTGATCTAATTACTCTTGTGTCTTGTGTCTGGACACGTTCATTCTTCTCAATGATATATAACTTTATACTAAAAAACAATACAGTAAGGCACCACAGGCACCTATAAGAATGAGATAACAGAGAGCTTGTTATATGGATCATGAAGGCTGATGTCTGTGTGTGAGAGGAATAAATGAAAAGTAAATGCATGCTTCATACAAGGGCGTAGCAACTGACAAACAATAGATATATATATATATATATATATATATATATATATATACTGTATATATATATATATATATATATATATATATATATACATATATAGAGCTATATCTATCTATCTATATAACATGTGTCCATATAGATTATCTTGTTTGATCTTGTGAGACCCGGTATCAGAAAGCAGCAGGTAGGGGAAGCGGATGGGGAACTTCATAACCCCCCTCCCCCACCTCTGGTTCCTATGCCAATGGCTTCATACATACTGGGGTGCATGGGAGAACTGTACATTAAGAAATACTTCTGAGCACAGTTTGCTAACAAACACAATAAAATGCCATAATAATCATTTAGTTTGTATGTAATTATTGCAAATTAGCATGATATGTGTTTCTGAAGAAAAGGTTCCTGGCTATCCTACTTCATAATATTTAGTAAATGAAGAATTCATTGTTCCGTGTGTAACATGTGCATGCAAGTAAATCACGTGTAATAGACATACACAGAACAATGATTTATTAATGTATTATGGATGGCAGCCACAGATACACAGCATATATTCTGATTTCTTCCAATAGTCACACACAGCACTCACATAGTTGATGGCTGCGTACCCGGCCTCCATGCCATTCTCTTGTCTCTTCAGCCTAGGTCGGTTGTGAAGAAGACCTTTGCATAAGAAAATGTTCTTGAGAGGAGACCTTTTTATTTAAAGTTATATGTAAGTGAGCTGGGTTATTAATGCTTTTGATAGAAGAGAATTTATAGTGTCTGGAATTTTTCATGAAAATATTTTTTTTTTAGACACTATAAATTCTCCTCTATCAAAAGCATTAATAACCCAGCTCATTTACATATAACTTTAAATAAAAAAAAGTTTCCTCTCAGGAACATTTTCCTATGCAATGGCACTCTGTGTTGAAGCCAAATCTTAAAAGTCAGAATAAGCCTAGTCTGTCTGTGTGAGTGAGTGTGTATGTATGTCTGTGTGTGCAAGTGAGTGTGTCTGTATGAGTTAGTGTATCTGTCTGAGTGAGTGAGTGTGTATGTCTATCTTTGTGAGTTAGTGTGTCTGTGTGAGTGGGTGTGTCTGTGTGAGTGAGTGTGTGTGCCTGCTGGATTGAGTGAGTGTGTGTGTCTGCTGTGGGCGTGAGTGTTTGTCTGTGTGAGTGAGTGTCTATGTGTGTTAGTGAGTGTGTGTCTGTGAGTGAGTTTCTGTGTCAGTGAGTGTCTGTGTGAGTGAGTGTATGTCTGTGTGTGTCTGTGTGAGTTAGTGTGTGTGTGTGTGTCTGTGTGAGTCTGTGTGTGTCCATGTGAGTGAGTGTGTGTGTATGTGTCTGAGTGTGTGTGTGTCTGTGTGATTGAGTGTGTCTGTGTGAGTGAGTCTGTGTGAGTGAGCGTCTCTGTTTAAGTGTATCTGTCTGTGTGAGTTAGTGTGTCTGTGTGTGTGAGTGTGAGTGAGTGTGTGAGTGTCTGTCTGTCTGTGTGAGTGAGTGAGTCTGTGTGAGTAAGTGATTGAGAGAGTGTGTATGTCTATCTGTGTGAGTGAGTGTCTGTGTGTGTGTGTGTGAGTGAGTGAGTGTGTATGTCTGAGTAGGTGAGTGTGTATGTCTTTGAGTGAGTGTGCATGTCTGTGAGTGAGTGAGTGAGTGAGTGAGTGTCTTTCTGTGTGAGTGAGTGTGTCTGTCTGTGTGAGTATGTATGTCTGAGTAGGTGAGTGCGTATATCTCTTTGTGAGTGAGTGAGTGAGTGAGTGTGTCTGAGTGAGAGAGTCTGTCTGTCTGTGTGAGTGAGTGAGTGTGTATGTATCTGTGAGCGAGTGTGTATGTCCCCAGGCCAAAAAGAAACATTGTATACGTAATGCTAATTTCCCTTGGAATTTCAGGGGGTGTCAACATTGAGAGAAAACCGTTTGCAAATGCAAGCAATTCAGCAAACTTCAGGCTAATGGTTTAACTGTTTACTTCGAAATTTTTCATGCAAACAATTTTTTTCAAATTAAAGAGTTAAACCATTAGCCTGAAGTTTGCTGAATTGCTTGCATTTGCAAACAGTTTTCTCTCAATGTTGACACCCCCTGAAATTCCAAGGGAAAATAAGCATATCTTATACATTGTTTCTTTTTGGCATTGGGACATACACACTCACTCACAGCGACATACACACTCACCTACTCAGACATACACACTCACACAGACAGATACAATCACTCACACAGACAAGACACACTCACTCACAGACAGACATACACACTCACCTACTCAGACATACACACTCACTCACTCACACAGACACTCACTAACATAGACAGACATACACACTCACTCACTCACACAGACAGACATACATACACACTCATTCACACAGACACACTCACTCACACAGACTCACTCACTCACACAGACAGATACACTCACACAGAAACACTCACTCACTCAGACACACACACACACACAGACTCACTCACACAGACACTCTCACTCACACAGACACACAAACTCACTCACACAGACACACACAGACATACACTCACTCATACAGACACTCACTCACACAGAAACTCACTCACAGACACACACTCACTTACTTACTCACATAGACACTCACTCACACAGACATACACTCACTCACACAGACACATACTCCCACAGCAGACACACACTCACTCACTGACTGAAGCAGACACACACACTTACTCACACAGACACACCCACTCACACAGACACAGCTAAAGTAAGTAAAGAGTTAAACCGGTAGCCTGCAGTTTGCTGAATGTCTTGCATTTGCAAACAGTTTTCTCTCAATGTTGACACCCACTGAAATTTCAAGGGAAAATTAGCATATCTTTTACATTGTTTTATTTTGGCCTGGGGTCATACACACTCACTCACAGAGACATACACACTCACCTACTCAGACATACACACTCACACAGACAGACACACTCACTCACTCACAGAGACATACACACTCACCTACTCAGACATACACTCACACAGACAGACACACTCACTCAGAGACAGACATACACACTCACCTACTAAGACATACACACTCACTCACTCACACACTCACACACACATACACTCACTAACATAGACAGACATACACACTCACTCACTTACTCACACAGACTCACTCACTCACACAGACAGACATACATACACACTCACTCACACAGACACACTCACTCACAGACAGACATACTCACAGACAGACATACACACTCACTCACAAAGACAGACACACACACTCACTCACTCACTTACTCACACAGACACACTCACTCACACAGAAAGATACACTCACACAGAAACACTCACTCACACAGACACACTCACACAGACACACATAATCACACACACACACTCAGACACACACACACACTGACTCACTCACACAGACACTCTCACTCACAAAGACACACAAACTCACTCCCACAGACACACACAGACATACACTCACTCATACAGACACTCACTCACACAGAAACTCACTCACAGACACACACTCACTCACTTACTCACATAGACACTCACTCACACAGACACACACTCACTCACACAGACACATACTCACTCCCACAGCAGACACACACTCACTCACTGACTCAAGCAGACACACACACTTACTCACACAGACACACCCACTCACACAGACACAGCTAAAGTAAGTAAAGAGTTAAACCAGTAGCCTGAAGTTTGCTGAATGTCTTGCATTTGCAAACAGTTTTCTCTTAATGTTGACACCCCCTGAAATTCCAAGGGAAAATTAGCATATCTTATACATTGGTTCTTTTTGGCCTGGGGACATACACACTCACTCACAGAGACATACACACTCACCTACTCAGACATACACACTCACTCACTCATTCACACACTCACACACACATACACTCACTAACATAGACAGACATACACACTCACACACTTACTCACACAGACTCACTCACTCACACAGACAGACATACATACACACTCACTCACACAGACACACTCACTCACAGACAGACACACTCACAGACAGACATACACACTCACTCACAGATACATACACACTCTCCTTTTTAGACATACACACTCACACACACCCAGACAGACACTCACTCACAAAGACAGACACACACACTCACTCACTTACTCACACAGACTCACTCACTCACATAGACAGACATACACACTCACTCACTCACTCACACAGACACACTTATTTACACAGACACACTCACTCACACAGAAAGACACACTTATTCACACAGACACACTCACACAGACAGACACACTCACTCATTCACACAGACAGATACACTCACACAGACACACTCACTCACTCACACAGACACACAATATCACACAGACACTCACTCACATGGACACTCTCACTCACACAGACACACACAGGCATACACTCACTCATACAGGCACCCACTCACACAGAAACTCACTTACAGACACACCCTCACTCACTCACATAGACACTCACTCACACAGACACACACTCACTCCCACAGCAGGCACACACACTCACTCACTCACTCCAGCAGACACACACACTTACTCACACAGATACACCCACTCACACAGACACAGCTACTCACACACAGACAAACACACTCACTCACTCACTCACTCACACAGACACATTTACTCCCACAGATGTACACACTCACTCAGATATGCACACTCACTCAGACACACACTCTCACTCACTCATACACACTCACTTGCACACACACACATACACACTCACACACACACTGACAGACACCCACTCACACAGACAGACATACTCACTCACTCACACAGACACACTCACTTACTCACTCACACAGACACACTTACTCACAGACACACTCACTCACAGAGACATACACACTCACTCACAGAGACATACACACTCTCCTATTTAGACATACACACTCACACTCACTCGCAAAGACAGACAGACATACACACTCACTCACACAGACACACTTATTTACACAGACACACTCACTCACACAGACAGACACACTTACTCACACAGACACACTCACATAGACAGACAGACACAGACACACTCACTCACACAGACAGACATAATCACACAGACACACACACTCAGACACACACTGACTCACTCACACAGACACTCACTCACTCACTCACTCACTCACATGGACACTCTCACTCAAACAGATACACAAACTCACTCACACAGACACACACAGGCATACACTCACTCATACAGACACTCACTCACACAGACATACACACTCACTCAAACAGACACATTTACTCCCACAGACATACGCACTAACTCAGACATGCACACTCACTCAGACACACACTCACACATACACACTCACTCACACATACACACTCACTCTCACACACTCACACACACACAGACACCCACTCACACAGACAGACATACTCACTCACTCACTCACACAGACATACTCACTCCCACAGACAGACATACACACTCACTCACTCACACACACTCAGACAGACAGACATACTCACTCACTCACACAGACATACACACTCAATCACTCACACAGAAACACACACTCACTCACACATACTGTACATACACACTCACTCGCACACGCACAAACTCCCTCACTCACTCAAACTGACATACACACTCACACATACACACTCACTCACTCACACATACACACTCACTCACACACACACACGCACACACTCTATCACACAGACACTCATACACACTCATTCACTCATACACACACTGACTCACACAGACACACTCACACAGACACACTCACTCACACAGACAGACATACAGATACTCACTCACACAGACACACTCACTCACTCACTCACAAAGACAGAAAGACACAATCACTCACACAGACATATATACACTCACTCACTCACACAGACAGACATACATACACACTCACTCACACAGAAACACTCACTCACACAGACAGACACACTCACTCACAGACACATACACACTCACTGACAGAGACATACACACTCACCTACTCAGACATACTCACTCACACACACACAGACACTCACTCAAACAGACATACACACTCACTCACACACAGACTCACATAATCACACATACACACATACACACTCACTCACTCATACATACACAATCACTCACACGAACACACTCACTCACACACACTCACTTACACAGACTCACTCACACAGATAGACAGACACTCTCACAGACACACTCACTCACACAGACATACAGACATGCTCACTTACACAGACACACTCACACAGACAGAAAGACACACTCAGACAGACACACTCATACAGACAAACATACACACTCACTCACTCATACAGACAGACACACTCACTCACACAGACACACTCACTCACACAGACAGACACACTCACTTACTCACACAGACACACTCACTCACACACAGACACAATCACTCACTGACTCACACAGACACACTCACTCACACAGACAGACATACACACTCACTCACTCCAGCAAACACATACACTTACTCACACATACACATTCACTCACACAGATACACTCACTCAGACAGATAGACATACTCACTCACTCACACAGACATACACACTCAATCACTCCCACAGAAACATACACACACACTCGATCACACAGACAGACATACACACTCACTCACACAGACACACTGACTCACACATACAGACATACACACTCACTCACACAGACACACTCACTCACTCACACAGACACACTCACTCAGACAGATAGACATACTCACTCACACAGACATACACACACACTCAATCACTCACACAGAAACACACACTCACACAGACAGACATACACACTTACTCACTCACTCACACAGACACAGTCACTCACACAGACAGACATACACACTCACTCACTCACACAGACACAATCACTCACACAGACAGACATACTCACTCAGACAGACACACTCACTTACTCACACAGACACACTCACTCACACACAGACACACTCACTCACTGACTCACACAGACACACTCACTCACACAGACAGACATACACACTCACTCACTCCAGCAAACAAATACACTTACTCACACATACACATTCACTCACACAGACACACTCACTCAGACAGATAGACATACTCACTCACTCACACAGACATACACACTCAATCACTCCCACAGAAACATACACACACACTCGATCACACAGACAGACATACACACTCACTCACACAGACACACTGACTCACACATACAGACATACACACTCACTCACACAGACACACTCACTCACTCACACAGACACACTCACTCAGACAGATAGACATACTCACTCACACAGACATACACACTCAATCACTCACACAGAAACACACACTCACACAGACAGACATACACACTTACTCACTCACTCACACAGACACAGTCACTCACACAGACAGACACACTCACTCAGACAGATAGACATACTCACTCACACAGACATACACACTCAATCACTCACACAGAAACACACACTCACAAAGACAGACATACACACTCACTCACTCACACAGATGCACTCACTCACAGACATACACACTCACCTACTCAGACATACTCACTCACACACACACAGACACTCACTCAAACAGACATACACACTCACTCACACACAGACTCACATAATCACACATACACACATACACACTCACTCACTCATACATACACAATCACTCACACGAACACACTCACTCACACACACTCACTTACACAGACTCACTCACACAGATAGACAGACACTCTCACAGACACACTCACTCACACAGACATACAGACATGCTCACTTACACAGACACACTCACACAGACAGAAAGACACACTCAGACAGACACACTCATACAGACAAACATACACACTCACTCACTCATACAGACAGACACACTCACTCACACAGACACACTCACTCACACAGACAGACACACTCACTTACTCACACAGACACACTCACTCACACACAGACACAATCACTCACTGACTCACACAGACACACTCACTCACACAGACAGACATACACACTCACTCACTCCAGCAAACACATACACTTACTCACACATACACATTCACTCACACAGATACACTCACTCAGACAGATAGACATACTCACTCACTCACACAGACATACACACTCAATCACTCCCACAGAAACATACACACACACTCGATCACACAGACAGACATACACACTCACTCACACAGACACACTGACTCACACATACAGACATACACACTCACTCACACAGACACACTCACTCACTCACACAGACACACTCACTCAGACAGATAGACATACTCACTCACACAGACATACACACACACTCAATCACTCACACAGAAACACACACTCACACAGACAGACATACACACTTACTCACTCACTCACACAGACACAGTCACTCACACAGACAGACATACACACTCACTCACTCACACAGACACAATCACTCACACAGACAGACATACTCACTCAGACAGACACACTCACTTACTCACACAGACACACTCACTCACACACAGACACACTCACTCACTGACTCACACAGACACACTCACTCACACAGACAGACATACACACTCACTCACTCCAGCAAACAAATACACTTACTCACACATACACATTCACTCACACAGACACACTCACTCAGACAGATAGACATACTCACTCACTCACACAGACATACACACTCAATCACTCCCACAGAAACATACACACACACTCGATCACACAGACAGACATACACACTCACTCACACAGACACACTGACTCACACATACAGACATACACACTCACTCACACAGACACACTCACTCACTCACACAGACACACTCACTCAGACAGATAGACATACTCACTCACACAGACATACACACTCAATCACTCACACAGAAACACACACTCACACAGACAGACATACACACTTACTCACTCACTCACACAGACACAGTCACTCACACAGACAGACACACTCACTCAGACAGATAGACATACTCACTCACACAGACATACACACTCAATCACTCACACAGAAACACACACTCACAAAGACAGACATACACACTCACTCACTCACACAGATGCACTCACTCACAAAGACACACTCACTCACTCAGACAGACATACTCACTCACACAGACATACAAACTCAATCACTGACACAGAAACACACACTCACTCACACATACTGTACATACACACTCACTCACACAGACAAACACACTCACTCACAAACTCACTCATTCAGACATACACACACACAGTAACTCACAGAGACACTCACTCACTCATTCGGACTTGCACACTTGCTCACACATGCACACTCACTCACACATACACACTCACACATACATACTCACAGACACACTCACTCACTCATACATACACACTCACTTAAACCGACACACTCACACACAGACTAACTCACACAGACACACTCACTCACACAGATAGACACACCCACTCACACAGACACATTCACTCACACAGAAAGACAGACACACTCACACACAGACACACTCACTCACTCACACAGACACACTCTCTCACACAGACACCCTCACACACAGACTCACTCACACAGACACACTCACACACACACACACACACACACACACACTCAGACACACACACTAACTCACTCACACAGACACTCATGCGAACATTCTCACTCACATGGACACTCTCACTCACACAGACACTCTCACTCACATGTACACACACACAATCACTCACACAGACACACAATCACACAGTCACACAGACATACACTAACTGACTCTTACTCATACAGACACTCACTCACATAGACACTCACTCACAGACACACACTCTCACTACAACAGCAGACACACACACTCACTTACTCTAGCAGACACACACACTCACTGACTCCAGCAGACACACTCTCTCACTCACACAGACACACACACTCATTAATTCACTCACTCACACAGCAGACACACATTCACTCACACAGCAGAAACACACACACACTCCTTCACTCACTCACACAATCCCTCACATATTAACTCACACAGACACACTCACTCACACACTTATTCACTCTCTCAGACACTCACTCACACAGACATACTCACTCATTCACTCACTCACTCACAGAGACATACACTCACACAGACACTCACAGACACTCTTTCACTCACACAGATACACACACTCATTCATTCACTCACACACACTCACACAGCAGACACACACTCACTCACAAACATACGCACTTATTCACTCACTCACATTGATGCTCACTCACACATACACACACACTGCTTCACTCACTCACACAGACACTCACTCACATATATACTCACACAGACATACCTACTCACTCACACAGACATACTCACTTATGCACTCACACAGACACTCTCTCACTCACACAGACTCACACACACTAATTTACTCACTCACACACACTCACACAGCAGACACACACTAACTCACACAGCAGACATGCACTGGCTCACTGACTCACAGACATACACACTCATTCACTCACTTACACAGATGCTCAATCACACAAAGACACACACACTCCTTCACTCACACAGACACACACTCATTAGCTCACACATACACACTCACTTGCACTCATTCTTTATCTCAGACACTCACTCGCACAGACAAACTCACTCATTTACTCACTCACATACTCACACAGACACACACACTCACTCACTCACTCACACAGACAATCATTCACACAGGCACACTCACTCAAACATTCACTCACACAGACACAAGCACTCACTCACACAGATATACACACTCATTCACCCACTTACACAGACACTCACTAATTCACTCACTCACAGACACTCACTCACACACTCACACAGATACACACACTCATTCACTCATTCACACATACACTCACTCAAAAACTCACTCAAACAGACACACACACACTCACACATACATACATACACACTAACTCACACAGACACACACTCACACACTCACAAAGACACACACACTCATTCACTCACACAGACACACTCACTCACACACTCATTCACTCTAACATACACTCACTCACCCAGACATACTCACCCAGACATACTCACTCATTCACTTACTCACACAGACACTCACACACACAGACACACTTACACAGACACACTAACTCATGCACTCACTCACACACTCATTCACTCTCTCAGACACTCACACAGACATACTCATTCACTCACACAGACACTCACTCACACACACACACTCATTCACTCACACAGACACTCATTCACACAGACACACTCACTCACACAGACATACTCACTCATTCACTCACACAGACACACACTCACACAGACACACTCACTCACACAGACAGACACACACACAGACAGAAAACTGACAGACACACACTCACTGCCTTGTGCTGCACACATGCGGCAGTCCATAACCCCCCCTTCTCCCTCCTCCGGAAACCTCAGAGCTGTGCTAGGAGTTGTTCGGAAGCAGCTGTGACATCATGGCTGATGTCATCGCTGCTTGCTGATTGGCTAAAAAGCCAATCAGCATGCGCAGGTGCTTCTATATTGGGTACAGTGCCATTGTTGGAGTGTCATCCCAGCACATTTTTTTTTGCCATACTACACAATTAATACCAATCCCCCGAAAGGAACTTTTACAATTTTTATATAAGCCAACACCAATTATTTACCTGCTGTTTTACACTATTTAACTAATAAGCTAAGGGTGCATCTTTGTCTGATCTAGTCCAAAACATAGGAGAATACATAAGTTGATAAAACTAATGTTATCCTGATATCTTGTTGTATTACAGATTATTCTCAGGGTCTGCAGTAAATAGCATGAGGTTTGTACCATAAGGCTGAATACTGCAACTGGCCTACAAAGGTTACAAAATATAAAAGCTGTGTTTAACTTTGGGCCATTATCATTTTAATTAGTCTAAAGACAATATAGAAAAATGTGATCACAGTGGTGGATTAAGAACATTTTATGTGAAGCCATGGTGTTGGGAACTCACCTTCATCCAGGACACATGACGTTCTAAGAACATTCTGAGAATTTCTGATACTGAGATAGACGTTGTAGACAAAATAGTGAAATGTAGAGAAGATACAATAGGTCATTGAATTATGGCCATTTTGCCACATCTCATGACTTTAGATTATTAGTTTATGTTCAGTCTTTTTATTCTGCAAGTGCGACTGAAGACCCCACAGGCAAGGCATAGTCTCTTGTTTCCAAAGATCAATGTCAGAGCTTGTAGAGGACAGAACAAATCATACATCAGAGTGGAAACCAATACACAATGCTATGGTTTGATGAATACAAATCCAAGTACATCTGAGCTGAGAAGAAGAATATTTGCAGCATTAGCAGCAGAGTCATGGTTTTGGCTGCATTAATATGACCTTTCAATTGATAAATACTAAGGCTGGATGATCGCTTCTGTATTCTCCAAATATGTGACCCCAGGGTGGAAATAGTCAAACCCAATGAAATGACTAAAAGAATCAATGGTACAGAACACCCTAAGTCTACTGCATATGCACAGAGTCCAATCTTTTTTTCAATAATCAGTTTGTCCTGACTGTCATGCCGTGTGTTATTATTTACATCAATGAAAATATCAATTTTGACAATAATTACTATCAAGGCAGTCATCAGAACAAAAGATAAGACAATGGATCCCAAGAGCAGTCGTGGCAGTAGCTTGGAAAATCTCATCTTTAGAGATATGATCAGACGGTGCTGGAAAGAGAAGATCTTGATGCAATAGAAGGTGCCGAGCCAAGAAGCAAAGCAGCAGTTAGAGAGCAAGGTGCCATTGTAAAAGGAATAGTAATAAAATACACTAACTGAATAGTAAAAGTCATGGAAGAAGTTATATGCAATTTCACCTAATAATTCTAAACTCTGAATTATACTGGAAACACCTAGTGCAAACAGAATGAGATCAACTGGACTGTGACGGTTTTTAATCCAGGCTCGTATACTCACACCAACGATAAAGATATGAAGAGGAATTCCAAAAGCAAAGGCCATGCTGGAAATAGCCAAGGTCATAATATCTTCTGGCTCCATTTCGGTGGGAATTATATTTATCACGTTTATGTATGCGATTGGTCTTAAATATCGATTAATAACCTTGTCTTATTCATTTGCTGTTGGCAGAGGTTTTCATTTTATGGAGAAGGTCTCAGGTGCTGAAAAAGTCTTCTGCTAAATACATAGAAAAGTCTCAGCTGCTGAAGAATTGTTGTAAATGTTATGTGGGATAGTGGATTTAGACGTGGAACAAGATTATAAGGTTAAGAAATGACTGAGATGCTGAAGAATGTTCTCAGATGTTGGATAATTATTATAGATGTGATTCTTCACTTTTGAATAATGCCTTTAAATGTGCCCAAAGGTTATATATGCTAAAAACTAGTTTAGATGATGTGAACGTTCTTAGATTGTGATGAAGTGCATTGGATAATTGTGTTGGCAGTCAATCGTTAACTCTTCAATATCCCTTGTAGTACAAGTTAGACAAGTCATATTTCTCCAGTTCCAGTGAAAATTCTGATTCTATTCAATGTGTTTTATTGCTCTATAAATGTATTCTTTTCAGATTTACATACTCATTTGGCTAACGTTAATCAATCCAAATAGCACTACAAATTTGCATTGCAAAAAATAAACATATCGTGCATAGACCAGAATATTGTATCATTCATTATTTTAATTCTTTGGATATCATAGTTGTCTGTTTCTCAATTTAGTGTTTCATTGCCAAAATGTCTTTGTTGTTTGCACTGGCAGACATAGGGATAAGGTGACACAGCAAAAGTCCAGTAATTGCAGAAATGATAAATATTTAATATTGCTTGTTACTGAAAAAAGAGTTAAAGTGTCATGTATCTGAGCTTAGAATTGGGGTATTTTAATTATAAAATAGTAAGATAGTAATAAAGGGGTGTGTCACGTACTCTCCCCAAAATCTTGGAACAATATAGTAGACCTGTAGTAGAGAAAATAAGGAAAATAATTAAATATTTACAACCATTACTAACTGAAGATGCACTATTAAAAGATATATGCCCCAAACCTCCCACCCCTGCATTTAAACATCCACCAAACCTAAAACAAACACTTGTCAGTAGAAGATTGGCCAATAAACAACTGAGTAGAGAAAATGGAACTAAACCTTGTAACAATAGTGCCTTTAAGTTATTTCAACACATTTGTAATGATGACAAAGCCACGTATGACAACAAGACCTACATCATCAAAGGATTGTATACATGCACATCCTCCAATGTGGTATATAATACAATGTACTTTATGTGACACAGGATGTTAAATTTTAGAAACCAGGCAAAAAATGCATTTAAGGATGAATTTACACAGACATTCAATAAGAAAACACAATGAAGACAATTATTGTACACCAGTTGGACACCATTTTAGCCAGAATGATCACTCCATCTAAAACCAAAACATCGAAATACTCAGAGGATACTCATACTCATTTTAAAAACAACCAAGAGAGAAAGACATTTGAAATAAAGATGATTCTTCATTCTTTAACACTAAAAATACAGGACTTAATATGGACTTGGGTGTTTCTAAAATATTATTACATTTTCTTGTAAATCTTTCTTATTTTACTATAACAAGCTTAGCGCTCTTACTGGGATGGTTGTCCAACAGGAAAGATATCCCTGTGGAGTACAGTGCTCTGTTTTTTCATGAATTTATTGATGTACAGTAGATAGTATGTTTATATATGTTTCATATGCTATGTTGTGTTGATTGCCCCTATATGTATTTACCTGATGATGTCAGATGTTGTCTCCACTCTCTCTGCATCTGCTCTTGTTATTCAAATGGAGGGTTCCATCTCATGTCAGTATTGCTTCAGACTTGATAAAGAGAGGTCAGATGAATCAAAAGCTTATAATTTCAAATAAAAATTCAAATTTGTCACCACGGGGGTCCTGAAAGGACCTTAAGGTCCTTAAAGAACCTGTGCTAACTAAAAAATAAACCCCTGTTGTGGGGGTACTAAAATTAACCCCATCACCTATAAGCCCCATAAGAGTCTATAGAGACCCTTATGGGACAATACTTAACCCCTATATTAACACTAAGTGCAATGGGGGTCCTGCTGGACCCTCATTGCAACAAAGTCTAAACACTACACTATAAGCCCCCCTCTACCATATTAACACCCCTTTACTGTTAAGCCCCTTTATACTATTAACCCCCATCTACACTATTAACCCCACTTTACACTATCAACCACCCCTCTACACTATTAACCCCCTCCTCTACACTATTAACCCCCCTACCCTATTAACCCCCCTCTACACAATTAACCCCCCTCTTCCCCATTAACATTTACAATAACTTTCTGATCCCCTAATAAAAATCCCTAGCACCCCACTAATTATACCAAAAATCAAAAAACATTACAGAAGCTAAAAAACATAATTTACAGTAAAATAAACAAAACTACAATTACAGAAAAAAAGACATTACAGAAAATAAAAAAGACTACATTACAATAAAATTAGAAAACATACATTACATACAATGTAAATAATTACATCTAAAAGAACCACCCTTACTAAATCTAGAATAGGCTAAATAAGACCACTTACCTTGCCCAAATGCCCCTCCAGATATGATGGTCTTCTGTGCTTCATCCTAGACAAGGGCCCTCCATAAATGTCCCCTGGTCCGGCACACCTAGAAAAAAAAGAAACATTAAAATCAATAAATAAATTCAACATATAAAACAATATATTCTAAATAGAACACTTACCATTCAAAAATGCCCATCCAGCAATGCCCCCATCCTCCTTGAACTCTTCGCAGGCAGGGTCCCTTCAAAAAAAAAATAACAGACCGTCTAAAAAATAGAGCTTCACCCTTGAGGAGCTCCCCACCACAAATGTAGGTTTCCTTGCATGCTCCGCTAAAATTTAGAAATGGCGCCTTCTGATTGAATGAAAATGCTGTCAATGATATTTCAGCCAATCAAAAGGTGCTATTGCCTTCTACCAATCATATTGGAATACACCCCACAGAGTGTATCCCTTTCTGATTGGCTCCAAGCATCTGCGTCTTCTGATTGGCTGCAATCTGATTGATAGTTACAACAGCCAAGATGCAGATGTTTGGAGCCAATCACAATGGGATAAACCCAGTGGGCTATATCCCATTATGATTGGCTGAAGGCCAATGCCCTGATTGGATTAGAAATGATTAACAGTTATATCAGCCAATCAGAATGGGATAAAGGGGTGTATCCCATTCTGATTGGCTGAAAATGCTGTCAATCATATTTTAGCCAATCAGAAGGTGCAAAGGTGTGAGACAATCAGAAGGCGCCATTTCTAAATTTTAGTTGTTTTTTATTTTTTATATTTTTTATTTTTCTGTATGGGCCCTTATGGGAATGATAGGGTTAATTAGTCTCATGTGGGTCTAGATAGATCTCCATGAGTGATGGGGTTAATTTTAGTTGCCAGGGGGGTACTTGAAGTACCCCCGTTGCAGAGGTTAATTTTTTAGTTATCGCAGGTCCTTTAAGGACCTTTACAGTCCTTTAAGGACCCTTGAGACAGGAAATTTGAAATGCAGCAAGGGGTAATATGGGGACAATGCGGGGGCCCAATGGGGACCCCAGCATAGGGGGTTAATGTTAGGTACCAGGGGGTACTTGGAGTACCGCCGCGACAGGGCTTTACTTTTTATCTGCCGCTGGGGTCCCGATTGGGACCCCTGCAGCATGGGCTAATGTTGAGAGCCTGTGGTGTTACCGCAGGAATTAATTAGCCAGGATGGCAATCTTTTTTGCAGTTGGCTATGTCTAACCCTTTACTACGGGTTTGACTAATTGATCGTAATCGTGAATGCGTTGCCATTTTGAGTCTCTTGCTCATAGCTCGCAGCCGATTCCAATTTAATAGCAATGTTACTAGGCCAAATTTCAAGCTCACAGCCATTACATGCTTCACGTTGGAGTTACTAGGCTCCAATTTAATGAGGCTGTATGACATCAGAGTAATGATAAAAAGGGGTATACATTTCTTAGTGTTGCTGTACATGTCTCTGTGAGTTAAAGTGAAATAATTTGTGAGTAGAAGGAAGTGGGGATAGCTGGGAGACAGAAACATTTGCAAGGAGAGCAGAGGGTTATTTTGTGTCTAAGTTTATGGGTTTAGCAGCTGTGAGAAATGCAGAGACCAGAATGATAAAATAACAAGAATCATAGGTTGGGTAAAGTAAATGGCATAGGTGGAGAGAGAAGTAGATCAGTTGCAGCCAGGAGATGGTGGGGTGATCCTTGGTTCTTTTGTAGAATTCAGGTATAAATGTCATATCAGATTGTTTCCAAACAAGATGAGATAAGGTGTGTAACCCTTTATCCGTAAGTAGAGAGATTTTATTTTAATAAGGCAGCAAATTAAGGATACAATGCAGGGAGTGTTGTCAATAGTAAAAAAGGGATGGAGGAGGGGTCAGACAGGCCACAGAGAGGAAAATGCATGTAATACGCCAAATAAAGAAACAGTCTATCAACATGCGACAAACTGGAAACAAATGCACAGATTTGGCTAATATAAAATTTGAATTTAAACATTAAGATCATAGCAGTAGTATAGATGATTACTTTTGGTGTGATTTAGGGATAAATATACAGTACATATAAGATTGGTTGAAGCCAGGAGATGGTGGTGTGTGATCTATACTCAGATCGGTGCAGCCATGTGATGGTGGTGTGTGTGGATTCAGGGATCTATGCTCGGATCGGTGCAGCCATGTGATGGTGGTGTGTGTGGATTCAGGGATCTATGCTCAGGTCGGTGCAGCCCTGTGATGGTGGTGTTTGTGGATTCAGGGATCTATGCTCGGATCGGTGCAGCCATGTGATGGTGGTGTGTTTGGATTCAGGGATCTATGCTCAGATCAGTGAAGCCATGTGATGGTGGCGTGGGCAGGTGTGGGATCTAAAACATGATACTTAAAATATAATATATTTCAATCAGTGCTTCTTTAATTAATATACTCTTCACCCATTTATTAAATATATTGAATTTCATCAACACTTTGAATACTTTAACTTTTATATTCTGTAGTTCCCTTATATATTATCCCACTCACCAATTATAAGACTAAATAGCCACAACACAAGTGCATAGCTTTGGGACTGTACATGTATTATAAAAAAATGTATGTAAAGGGGGTGAATACATACGCACATGCCAATTTTCTTTTTTCTATTATGACCTGCTTAGTGCCAAGTCAAAAGGTCACTTTTCTATTCTCCTTCTTCTAGATCTCTCTGCTGCCTTTGACACTGTTGACCATCCACTTCTACTCCATATCCTCTCCTCCCTCGGTATTCGAGACACTGCTCTCTCGTGGTTCTCATCATACCTACAAAATCGATCATTCAGTATCTCCTTCTCTGACACCTCTTCTTCTACCTACCCCCTGACTGTTGGCGTACCACAAGGATCTGTACTAGGCCCGCTCCTCTTCTCCATCTACACTCCCTCACTTGGTACCCTTATAAATTCTTTTGGGCTGCAATATCATCTCTACGCAGATGACACCCAAATCTACCTCTCAGCACCAGATCTATCCCCCTCTCTTCTAACACATGTCTCCAACTGCCTCTCTAGTATATCCTCTTGGATGTCCACCCACCATCTCAAACTCAACATGTCTAAAACTGAACTCCTAATCTTCCCTCCCTCTCCCACAGCTTCAATTCCTCACATCTCTCTTACTGTCAACAATGACATCATCACCCCCTCCTCCCAAGCCCGTTGTCTTGGGGTTCTTTTGGACCCCGCCCTGTCCTTCATCCCTCACATACAATCACTAACTAAATTTTGTCTTCTCCATCTAAAAAACATCTCCAGAATTCTCCACTTTCTTACACAGGACACAACTAAAATCCTTATACACTCTCTCATCATCTCTCGACTGGACTACTGCAACCTGCTTCTTGTTGGCCTCCCCACCACCCGACTATCTCCACTTCAATCCATTATGATTGCCTCTGCTAGACTCGTCTTCCGTACACAACGTTCAGTGTCGGCATCACCTCTCTTTTTTAATCTCTCCACTGGCTTCCCATAGCCTCCAGAATAAAATTTAAAATCCTGACCCTTACTTTCAAAGCCCTCAACAAGTGCACTCCCCCATACCTTTCTGGTCTCATCTCCAAATACTCCCCCACACGCCCTCTTCGCTCTGCTAATGACCTTCTTCTTTCCACAACTCTTGTCACCTCTTCTCATTCTCGCCTTCAGGACTTTTCTCGTGCTGCCCCTATTCTCTGGAACTCCTTGCCTCACTCCACCAGACTATCCTCCAACCTCAAATCATTCAAATCCTCTCTAAAAACACATCTCTTTAAAGAAGCGTATCACCTCTCACCCTAACACACTCTCAAATCTCTCTCCCTCCTTTTCCTCACACAATACCTTTAGGATGTAAGTCTGCGAGTTTCAATCCCACAAGGTGTTTTAGGGAAAGCACCATGGACACTGGATTCCAAACTCAAAGACAGGGCCCTCCTTGTTTTACTATGTGCTAATTTGTATCTTTGTCTTGAACTTATCTTATGTACAGCGCTACGGAATATGTTGTCGCGTTATAAATAAACGATAATAATAATAAAAAATAGTTTTATGTACCGTATATACTCGAGTATAAGCCGACCCGAGTATAAACCGAGGCACCTATTTTACCACAAAATACTGGGAAAAATGAGTGACTCGAGTATAAGCGAAGGGTGGGAAATGTGCTGACTCCTATGTCCCTCTTGTACCCTCTGTGTTCCCCTCTTGTGTTCCCTTTTCTTGTGTCCCCCCTCTCTCTCCCCTGTGCCTCTTCTCCCCTCTCCCTCCCCTGTGTCTCTCCCCCCTCTCCCTTCCCTGTGTCTCTTCCCCCCTCCCTTATCACCCTCCTAAACCTCCCTCCTCAACCACCCTCCTCATCCTCAACCTCCCTCTTCAACCCCCCTCCTCATCCTCAATCTCCCTCCTCAACCCACCTCCTCATCCTCAACCTCCCTCCTCAACCCCCCCATCCTCAATCACCCCTCCTCAACCCCCCCTCATCACCCCCCCATCCTCAACCTCAACCCCCCTCCTCAACCCCCCCATCCTCAACCTCAATCCCCTCAACCCCCCCTCCTCAACCTCAACCCCCCATAGACATCCTATACCCCCCCATCCTCATCCTAAAACCCCCTCCTCTCTTTACCCCTCCTCATCCTAAACCCCCCTCCTCACTTTACCCCTCTAAATACCTTCCCCTCTCCCTTTCCCCTCACTTACCTCCATCTGCAGCTGTTCCTCCGCTCCTCCATGCTCCTTCCTGCGTCTTGACCCGGCCAATGCTTATGACATGGCGCATGTGACGTCATGTCATTAGCATATGCAGGGTCACGAAGCAGGAAGGAGCGGAGGAGCAGCTGCAGATGGAGGTAAGTGAGAGGAAAGGGAGAAGGGGAGGTATTTAGAGGGGTAAAGTGAGGAGGGGGGTTTAGGATGAGAAGGGGGGTTGATGATGATGAGGAGGGGGGAGGGAAAGACACGGGGGGACACGGGGGTTAGAGAGACATGGGGGGGTTAGAGAGACACGGGGGGGTTAGAGAGACACAGGGGGGGGGGTTAGAGACACACGGGGGGATAGAGAGACACGGGGGAGAGTGACTCGAGGATAAGCCAAGGGGGCACTTTTCAGCTTTAAAAAAAGGGCTTAAAAGCTCGACTTATACTCAAGTGGATACGGTATGTATGTACCATATTTATCGGCGTATAACACGCACTTTTTCTCCCTGAAAATAGGGGGCAAATGATGTGTGCGTGTTATACGCCGATATACCTCAACCCCCCCTCTTTATTCTAAACCCCCCTCCTCATTCTAAACCCCCCCTCCTCATTCTAAACCCCCCCTAAATACCTCTCCATTTCTCCTCACTTACCTGCTTCTGCTCCGGCCTCCGCTCCTTCTTGACCCGGCGCGCATGTGACGTCACATGCGTGATATGTCATTAGCATATACCGGGTGTCAGCACCTGGTATATGCTAATGGCGTGATGTCACATGCGCGCAGCAAATACCGGGTTCCAGCACCCGGTATATGCTAGTGACGTGATGTGATGTCACATTTGCACTGGTTCAAGAAGGAGAGGAGGCCGGAGCAGAAGCAGGTAAGTGAGGGGAAAGGGAGAGGGGAGGTATTTAGGGGGGTTTAGGTTGAGGAGGGGGGTTTAGGTTGAGGAGGGGGGTTTAGGTTGAAGAGGGGGGTTGAGGAGGGAGGTTGAGGAGGGAGGTTGAGGAGGGGGTTGAGGATGAGGAGGGAGGTTGAGGAAGAGGAGGGAGGTTGAGGAGGGGGGTTGAGGTTGAGGAGGGGGGTTGAGGAGGGGGTTGAGGGTAGGGGGGTTGAGGAAGGAGGATGAGGATGGGGGGTTGAGGAGGGGGTTTGAGGAGGGAGGTTGAGGAGGGGGTTAAGGATGGGGGGTTGAGGAGAGAGGATGAGGAGGGAGGTTGAGGAGGGGGTTGAGTATGAGGAGGGAGGTTGAGGAGGTGGTTGAGGATGGGGGGGTTGAGGAGGGAGGAGGTGGAAGGAGGTGGAGGAGGGGGTTGAGGATGAGGAGGGAGGTTGAGGAGCAGGTTGAGGAGGGGGTTGAGGATAGGGGGTTGAGGAGGGAGGATGAGGAAGAGGTTGAGGAGGGGGTTGAGGATAAGGAGGGAGGTTGACGATGAGGAGGGAGGCTGAGGATGAGGAGGGAGCTTGAGGATGGGGAGTTGAGGTTGAGGAGGGGGTTGAGGATGGGGGGGTTGAGGAGGGAGTTAAGAAGGAGCAGCGATTTCTAAACAAACTTTTGTAAAAACATATAATATCCAAGTTTCTTTGTTAAAACAGTTGCTTTTACTGTAATTTTACGTTATTTACCTTATAAGTGTTAATAATGTTAATAAAAAAAAGTTCTGAGCTACCCTTATTTTGCTTCAAAGTTCTTTATTTGAAATTTTAGTTTTTTTTCCTGAAATTTCCTTCTTAAAATGAGGTGCGTGTTATTCGCCGATAAATACGGTATATATTAAATACACATAACCATGAAAAAATTCAAAAATAAAATGTGTTAATTTAACAAAATAAAACAACAAACCATTGCAATGTATAGAAGAGAATCCCGTGCACATCTGGTAATTTGCTGGACCCCACATCTGAGTCATACTATGAATATTTGGTGGTCACATTTATTTTATGAAGTCATGTATGAAAGGACCACCATCATCTATTTTTAGAAAGTAAAAATAATAAACAGAGTATTTGTCAAATTAACTTTATGTTTTATGAATTGTGTAATTGTTGGAGGACGGTGTTTGCTACGATCAGCGAATTATCTGGACCGGATTCTACTAATATCTGACCTGCTTCATTTTGTACTTCAAGGCCAAACTTGTCAGTTATCCCAGGTGCATTTTGGTGTACTACTTTAGCTTCCAATCTCCTATGATGGAAGTAACATCTTTTCTTAGTTTTATATCTATGACGTGTTGAATATCTCAGTAGAAGTAGACAACTTCAGCCTTTTCAGTATCCATGGTTGGAGCATAGACTTGGATCACTGTGATGTTAAATGGCTTGCCTTCAATTCAAAACTAATTCACTCTATTAATAATTGGGTTGCAGCTATATACTGTATATATATATATATATATATATATATAGTATACCTTCCAGTCATCCAGGAATTTACACACAGTTCTTATCCTATGAATAAGACTGACCAATGTCAAGATCTACTCAAAGGTAATTCCAGACTCATGATTCCTTGGCTTCGTCAGGTCTCATCAGTTTCTGGATAGAAGTCTAACGTCTATGGAAGTTACAGCTGTGATAGAGGATTGTCCTGCCTTCTGGGAGATATAGGTGTCAGTGGGGAACCTCCAATATCCAATGGTGATCCTCCAAAAACCAGGAACACAACTCCCATGGAGTCTCAGCCTATCAAGGCAACCCCTCTTTATTTATTAGGAGCAGCTTCAGTGGATGCTCTGCCAGACCACGGGGACACATAACATCAGAGGATGTAAGGACCTATCTGTAATCTTCTAGATCCATTGCTTATGTATCAAAAAGTTTTACTAGTTGGTCTCACTGTGTGCTTTGTTTTTTTAAGCATCTTCATTCATTTTGACTAAATCAGACAATATTATACACTACAAAACCTTAGCTTGTCACAAATTATTGTGCATAAAAGTCTGCCTCCTTATACCAAAGGTCACCCTTGTGGTAACAGAGCCTTTCTTTACCTGTATGTAGTTCTGCTGGCTCCGAGGTCTAGTAGATCAGAGGGGGCAGAGAAGGGTGGGAGGCAATTTATCTTATCTCCTTCATAAGTTTCACAGTGTGATGATGATACTATTGCTCTACAATTTGAATGTCCATGTGTTGTTACATATATGGCTTCTCTGTTATGGTAAGAATAGCTGATTTGCTCATCCCAAGTACTAGACAGGAAATGGCTTTAATGTATCATGTTTCCTCATTATGTCTCAATCACTATTCTCACAACTCTCTTCTTGGAGCAAGGGTGGGACTCCTCTGAATCCCACCAACAGCGGTCCTTCAGGGCTAATTTCCATCATGGACCTGACAAATCTCTATGAGGACAATAGAAACTAATATGGGACTCTCCATAGAGCTTTATGGAAGAAAGGTTACTATGTTTAATCCCATAGGCAGTTAGCCTGTCACTATTTTAGTCCAACTGTCATGATCCCCTGGACTCACAGATTCCTTTTGGGTGACCACTGACAATGGAGGGACATTAGCCAATGTGGTTACCAACCTCAATGGCCATGAGACTTGCTTTAAGAGACTGTGACACATTGTTACAGTTATGTGTCAGGTAATATTGGGCCTCATGCCCGGGATATCTACCTTGGACACCCAAGAGCCAATGTTGGTGAGTTATTTGGGCCTAACAGGCTCAGGGTTTTCTTGAGTTTTAAAGCATTTTGTGTTGTGCTCAGAATATGCTCTAGGATATGACACCATTATACCAGGTCTCTTCACATATTACAGACCTATCTAGTGTCATGACACAACTCTGCTGCATGTAATTGTTGTGACATGAAGAAATCAGTTACTTTTAAGGACTGGATAGTATGTAGTAGTAATTATTGTAGGACTTTCTTTCACAAGTTAGTGTGTAGCAGTAGTAATTATTGCACTCTTCACAATTCACTGTACAGCAACAATGTTATTAGTGGGGTAAGTAAAATGTCTTTAGAAACATGATTTTGTGATAAGAGGAAACAATAAGTCAATTTTCCATCTTTGTATTTAGCATGCCATGCTAGTATCCCTTCCATACTGATATCTCCTATGGCAAAATGTAATAATACACGAGAACCCTCTGAGGCCTTCTGGCTCCTAAGTCATTTGTTGACCCCTGCTGGTCCACGCTCTTGCCAAAAGAAACAGGATAAGCAGAACCATGGCTAATTACCCCCTGTGGTGTTTAATCCTTGTCAGGGAGGGTAAAGATAGCTAGTGAATTAAGGCAGGTTGATAGTGAGTAACCAGAGGTATATTGGAAAGGTGGAGTGGATAAAGTGTGATGGATATGGAGTATGAAGAGGTCTTAGCTTTCACCTGTGTTTTTTTTCTATCCTGTTTTCATCATTCACTTAATTTTACTGATTATGTTGCATATTAATAATACGGTCATAATCCATTTAACATTTCTTTAATATTTGTACAACTAAATGTGTATATATATATATAGATTTCTTGTCTTGTCAACTTAATTCTGTACTCTTCGCCCAAAGTATATTGGCGTTGGAAAAACCTTACTATAACTCATCTATGTGGTTGACCCATTACATATGACATCATACACCCAGGAACTGGCATCACCTGCCCTGTAATGCTGAGCCTTGATGCTTTTCTGTGTAACAACTGAAGTTACACAATACGTCATCAACACAAGATGAGAAATCCTTACACACAGCTCAATATTTGTAAAGATATTTTTGAAAGCTGGTTGTAAGAAACTGATTTCAAAATGTCATTGTTCCTTTAAGCAGCACTATGTTGTCTAATATGTTTCCATATGTTATATCCTGTATGATCACTTCATATCACATGTAACTTGGGATGTATTGATCTGTGTATGTGCTTACACCCTCCTCATGACATATTGTAATATATTCAATATCTGTTGCTGATAGAGGACAACAATTAGTTATACAGTGTGTTATTATGTTGTATTGGGTTTTCCAGAACTACCATCCAGCTTCATAATTGGTAAGCCCCAAGTGGGATAAGAGTCTAGTCAATTTGTCCATACAAGTCTCTGAGAAAAGATAGAATTTACAACACTATAGGGGTGTTTAACTGTCAGGGGTGGCCAGGAAGATAATATCACAAGACTTTTAGGCACCTAGAAACCGGGGGAAACCTTGATAGCCCTAAACTCATGGCAGTAAATCAGTACCACGTGGGAAGACCAAAGAAGCTACCCAGATTGATCAGTATTTGTTTGTCCAAGGAAGGATACAGTAGGGGCACAAGCTTGTCAATCAAAACCACCTGGTCAGTCAATCGACCTAAAGTGGATTGGTTGATGTACTGTTTAAGTATGTGTGTGGAACAATAAAGTTTTTTTTTGGTATCCTGTCTGAAGACACATAAGTAAAGTATGTTTTCTTTCTTGAGGGAGGGATTGGGCTACCCAAAGAACAAGGGTATAGAGGAGGTCTTTTATTATCTTTTTTCTGAGCTATGTCCTTTGGCATCCTGTATCTCTGTTGCTGTCCCAAGAAAGATACTGAGGACCTGATTACATCTGCGTGTAGGATTGGTCCTCTTGACCTTTTTTAAGCCCACTGAAGAGCAGATTATACAGGTTAGGCAGACCCTGTGATATTCAGCTCCTGATTTCCCGCTAATGGTCCTAATTTGCATGCTGGGTACTGAGAAACCAAATGCTCTGCACCATTAGGTAGAGGGTGAAAAGCACGTGGAAAATGTTTTTTAATTTTTAAAATTGGTCTGAATTCACAGTTATGACCTTGTTCACAGTTATGAATCAGGGGATCTTGGGGTGTTACCTCTTCTGAATAAGTAATGGGCTCTGTAGTCCTAGGAAAATAATGAATATACATTTTCTTAGATATAGTGGAAATCTATAAAACAATGTGTAACAATTACAGCCTCCAGAATATTTATGCAGATTTTTGTGGGAGAGCTTTAAAGAGCTCAACTAAAATGACAATATCTAAGTCAATTGATGGTTTTCCACCCTCTAACTGATGGTGCACAATATATATATATAGGGACTTTTGTGGTCCTTTAGCTTTGAGCTCTTGATAATATAATGTATAAGTTTTACCAAAAATGTGTCTGCTTCGAAAAATGAATTTATGTAATAAAGTAAGGTGGATACACAACGGAGGAATTATGAGCAGAAATGGAAAATGCAAAACAGATTTTTCCTATCATGGTGCATGAGTCTATAAATAACATTATTTTGCCAAGGCAAGAAGTTCCAGATGGAATAAATCCAATCACAAAAATAAATGCTGAATTGATTAAAAAGCGTATAACATGTAAATGAAAGTCAACGAGTATATCTAATGCATTGTGAAACAGATAATGAAAATATAATTACAAAATGAAGGGTACATGTTATATATTGCTAATATAAGTGCTGTATATGATGATTACTGAACATGTGTACACTGTGCATTACTTTATACTGCAATTCCTGATACTTACAATATTAGGAAATCAGACTTCGAAAAAAGATTTGTTTTATGGGAATGGGTTTGTGCATAATATTGATACCCAAATAGGGATGAAAACCTGGTTTCCAATCATAAGGATACGCTGTAAGATTCTGTTTTTGACTTTGAAGGTTCAGAACTCTATTTTGAAATATTGAATGTTCAGTAAAAGAGCGAGCGACAGAGATCCAGCTGGGATGTGCGAAGATCAGTCAAGGAGTGGACCACATCATCACATTAAGTCGATTTTATGTGTTTTGGACAAACCCGGTATTCTCCAAATCAATGAATTAGTTTCTAATAGTCTCTGCTAATGGTTCTATCACTAATGTGAATTGTAGTGCCACAGGGCCAGAATAAAGGCCTATAACAGTCAACATAGCTGTTGGTGAGGGTTGTTGGGGATGTTGCTCCCATAAACCCAAACTTGCCAAACACTTTACGTAAGTTGCATTCATCAGTATCAAAAAAAGTTCTGTGTTGGGCAAAAAGCTTAACATAGGATTGCCTGGCTTCAAGAAAGCTTAGCATAAGACAACCAACTTCCACAGCATTCCCCATCAACCATGAACAATCTCCACCATGTCGTGTTTCAGTGATATAGATGAGGTTTGTATCTCTTTATATTGGGTTATATCTCTATCACTAGATATATCTGTGTAACGAGCCCATAAATTGACAACATACAAATCAAAGTGCTAGAATAAAAAGTTCACAAAATTACAGAATAGAATATACACTATTTTCTGGACAAAATACCAGTATTATTAAATACTGTCATAGTATAAATCATAGCACAATTTCCCAAATATCTCACTTATTGTAGACTGGGAAATACAAATGTAAGTGACAATGGAAGGAAAAGCACAACAAATAAAAGGGTAGATGCCATATGTATAGCATGTCAGTATATATTGTTTCCTAAAAAAAACTATAATTACTGTTTTCATGTATATTTTATGTATATTTGTGGTGTTTGTTTGGTGATCTGCTGAATACAGTTTGTTGTGTGTAGCTTGGATGGGTTCATTAACCATTTTTTTTATCTTCATGTCTGTTCTTAAGTGTGTATTTTCTTGATTTAATATAATTTATTTTTCACTGTGAAAATGTTTGTAATCTGTTAAATGTTCTTTTAAATGATAAAACTTTAGTGGCGCTGAAAGTTATACTGAAAGAGCTTGTATGAAGAAATGCAAGTTTACAAAATTAGAAATAAAAAAGCAAGAAATCAAGTAAACAAAAAACAATACTTTTTAAAACTGTTCGTCCATTATTAAAGTCAGATATTTAAAAAGCAAATTATAAATATATGTTCAGTAATCCTATGAAATCTGCACTCACATAACTAAAAGAATCATCAACCGACATCTAATGTCCACTCTACATATTTCCATTTACTATTAATAACAGATGGAGGTAAATCCGGGATCATCACAGGAGCTTTGGGAAAATTAATCAAACACTTCTGTGATTTGCAAGAGATCAAGTTTAGCACCAAGAGCAGAATGTGCTGGAAATAAATACAGTATTTGCATGGACTGAATATCAACATCACAACAATCTCACAAAAAGCACATAATTCAATGTAATTAACCCTTGCTTATGTATAAACAACACACTTTATCTGTGTATATCTGTTTTCTACTCAATTATGTGAAACTACTGTAATTTTGGAGCCTCCAGTTCTATGGGACCTGGAGGTAATGCCAATAATAACTCAAATAGCACATGTTCTTGTCTAAAACCAAGTTAATACATTTACTGCCTGCACAAAATCTAAACAAATACAGATTTTGCACTGCACTCTGGGAAAATGGGCAGAGGTATGCAAATCCAACAGCCATTTATTTATGGACCCTTTGTAGCATATGACAACACTACTTTTGAGCATCGCAGGATGGATATGTGTAACCCTAACAGACAGTACTGTTTCAGTTTTTTTAATTTCATCAGTCTGGGTCTGGTTACTAACTCATTACATGGTTTGGGAGCTTTGTATTCCATAGTGTAAACACTTTTTAAGCTGTATTATCTCTGATTTCTAAAATAATTTTGCCAATCTGTACACTTTCTTTTCCCCAGTGCCGGCAGCACTTATACAGGCCCAGACCAAGCATATATACACGTGTCTATATGTGTATATATGTTCTCTATAATAGGTTGTGTTGATTCCCCTATATGCATTTACCTGATGATGTCACATGCTGCCTCCACTCTCTTTGCATCGCTGTTCACATTCAAAATGAGGGTTTCATCTCATATCAGTGTTTTTGTGTTTTTTGTGCCTTATCCATTTATCTGTCATTTAGGGATTATTTCAAGTACTTTCCTCAGTATAGATTTATACTTTTGATGGTGGGAGTGTCATAGTCTGGGCCTGCATGAGTGCTGCGGGTACTGGGGAGCTACAGTTTATTGAAGGAACCATGAATGCCAACATGTACTGTGACATACTGAAGCAGAGCATGATCCCTTCCCTTCGTCATGATAATGATCCCAAACACACCTCCAAGATGACCACTGCCTTGCTAAAGAAGCTGAAGGTAAAGGTGATGGACTGGCCAAGCATGTGACCAGACCTAAACCCTATTGAGCATATGTGGGGCATCCTCAAATGGTAAGCGGGGGAGTGCAAGGTCTCTAACATCCAACAGCTCATGGAGGAGTGGAAGAGGACTCCAGTGGCAACCTGTGAAGCACTGGTGAATTCCATGCCCATGAGGGTTAAGGCAGTGCTGGAAAATAATGGTGTCCGCACAAAATATTGACACGTTGGGTCTGCTGCAGTCTATGGAGTCATGAAGAGTCAGTTGTGACTGGATGACTAAACAAGCAAAAAACATATTTTTGTATGGAGTGTTATAATTAAGTGAATAGCAGTGGAACCATATTTGTCGGGTACAGACTATGATCGCGGGTCAGGCACAGAGGATGGCAGACCAAAAGTTATGTGTACATCTAAAATGCCACTGGAGAACACTACTGCTCCAGCTGCTGCTATACCAGTGATAACAGTGGATTGAAATAGCCAGAGCAAAAACTCTTATTATTTTGGACAGCCCAGGAAAAGCAAGAGATCGGAGGCAATGGTAGTCTAGTGAAACCAACAGCATGGTAATAGTAGTAGCCAGTAATACAAATCTCACAAGTAACTGGAGTTAAGGTAACTAAGTAACACTGGTAACTAGGAGGTACAGCGGGGTCGGTGGCACAGGAAGCCAGATGCCCACATTCCTCACTTCTGTGTTGAGAAAGCTTTAAGAAGGGTTACAAAAAGGACTTTAAACAATAATATTTCTATTTGAACATCACATATTAATGAGGGATAGGTCATCTAAAAGAACTGTACTTCATTTCTATGTGGAGGTAAGTAAGAACCTGGACCAAGGCAACTTAGTGGATGTAGTCTTTTTGGATTTTGCAAAGGCTTTTGATAAAACTGGCAAGTAAATTGGATTGCCTGGAGAATACAGCCAGCAGCTTAAGAGGAGACACTGAGTGTTTCTGTGTGACTTGAGAGGAGAACGAGACAGAGCTCCTGAACAGGACCTACCAGGACTTACAGAGCAGCAGAGGAAGTTGCCAGTAAGAGGAACAGTCTGTGTGACTGCAACAACACTTAACTGAGAGACTGTTTGCTTTAAAAGCGGAGGACCTATTGCAGCTGAGGAGTTGAGAGACTGAACTTAAAGGTACCACCCCTCTGTGTGAACAGATGTTTATTTTATGCTGAAGTTAAGCTATTGTTTATTTTTGAAAGCCTTTATTATACAGCTAAATGTATATCGGACTCTGTGGTTTATGGGACAATCACAGGAGCAACCAGTAGCCTAAGGCCGGCCGGCCGGTCACAATATATATATATATATATATATATATATATATATATATATATTTATTTATATACAGTATGTCTATGTATTATATAGATTCTAAGTACCGGTATATTATATATTTTATATAAAAAATATATTATAAATATATTATATTTTGTTTATTTGTGTGTCATTCAGGAAGTCCCTGCCTCTGTAGAAACACAAGCAGGAAAAGGAGGCATTGAGGAAGAGTAATCATCTCCAAGATCAATGTAAATAGTAAGAGGGTTTGGGAGCCATGGGAGATAGGCTGGTGGGTCCTACACTATGGAAAAAATATATATATACAAAAATAAGATTGCATTGGGGACCCTCTGGACAAAATCCTTGGTGCATTGCACCAACTACACCGAATGGGAGCTCCGCCACTGATCAGTATTAGGTCATCTCTGTTTAAACATATTTTATAATGACTTTGAAGTAAAGCTAGAAAATATTGTCTTTTTCGCTGATGACACTAACAGCCCTATGAAATTCCCTGAACGTTTAAAACCGCAGCCCCTAACATAGCCTGCAAGACTTACGTCTATTAAATTGCCCCTGTAAAGAAACACACTGACTTGCCGGTTAAGGGCGGAAAACCCTAGGGGACGTCGAAATTTGAACTTTGTGGCCGAAAAACCTTTGTTCTGTCAAGCCCGTAACTGTTACATTCCAATCAAACTATAAAATTGCATAGAATTTCCAAAGATGGCATGAAGGCAAAAACATTACGGCCTCAAAATAGGACCCGCAAAGTGTTTACAGACAAGTTGTCAACACTGTGAAAGACAAATAAACACACCAGTGGACTTTAAAAAATGGGAAAGTATGGAAAGACATTACAATTACTTGCACAATAATGCCTCAATAAAAATGATGCCTTTAAAAATTATGTTATTTTATCATATGATGGAATGGTCATACATATGCCAATATAAAAAGCCAAGCTGCAACATGCATAAAGCAATTAAAGACACACTACCTGATTAAATAGCAACACAAACCCATGAAACTGATGCCACATTAACCACTCCTCACTCACAGAGGCTCTAATGTGGACCATGGAATATATATATGACTAGCGACTTGCCCGTCAAAAAATGACGATCAATAACATTTTAATGCTGTGAAAACTGTTTGCCTAGCAATACGAGTCTCTGATATTCTTAACCTTTTTTTTTATCTACAAAGAAATACCACATTTTCAATAAAACTTTTTATGTTTTTAACTTTCAACTTGTATTTCATTAACAGGTATAGAATATATATTTTTCAATATTAACTCTTTTAATTGTCATACATGGAATAACAATATAACAATGTGTAAAGTTTTCATGAATACATATTGTAAACCATAACATAAAAGTTTGTAACATGCAACTTCTATTTTAAAAAATCTTGAACTTTTTTTTTTTACCAATACTAATATTTTGAATTGATTGTTATCTATGAATAACAGATGACTATGTAAACTTTCTGTAAATAACTATTTTGAACAATGAGATGCTTTGTAACATACATTTTTTTAAACACTTGCTCAACTAAACAGGCATTGAATCCAGAGGAAAGCAAACCATAAAACCCCATTGAAACTTGGCCAATTGTATCAAAGAGGGAAAAAAATGAATTCCTTCCTGACCCCATTAACTGGTGATCGGATTACTCTCTGAATCAATACTCTCTATTTAAATTATACAGTTCAATGTATTAACAAATGATAAAACTTGTAGTAACATAAATCCTTGACTATATACAATGAAGCAACTTTCCACAACTTTGAAAATACAGTGTTAACATGTGAAATAGTAACATATTGTAAAACAATAACATTTATCCTTCAAATTAAAGAAAATGCCACCTAATTGTTTTGTGGGGCCAATCATGTAAAAAGGTAACTTCTAACACATTCCAATCTGTATAACCACTGTTTACTGTTTTAATTTTGTTGGTTCCTTTACTTTGGGCAAATGGCACATAGAGCTTCCTAAGTGAAATAGTGGTCCTCTAAAATCAGTCTGAGTAACATAAGATGTTGTTGTCGAAATGAAACCACTGTCCTCTATATTTACCGCACCTCATAGTACACAATGTTTTTTGTAAATATGCATCCATCTTCCAATAAATCACCCTGCCTGGGCTTTTCTTCAACATGTACTTTAATTTCCTCTGGATTATTGCATCTTGAAAATGCAAAATATAGTTGACCATGTGCAAACACAGGTTCCTTAAAAAAAATACCCACAGACTTAAAAGTTTGTCCTTGGGATTTATTGATGGTCATGGCAAATGCTATGATAATGGTAAATTGTCTCCTTAGAAGGACAAAAGGAAAATCATTCTCCCTTGGAGCCAAATTAATTCTCGGTATAAGAACTGGTTCGCCTTTATGGGTACCACTCATAATTTCTGCATGTATAAAATGATCCTTTAAATCCTTCACAATTAATCTGGTCCCACTACAAAGTCCTTTTTTGGGATTCATAATTCTCAATAGCATGACAATTGCCCCTTTTTTAAGTTGCAAGTTGGCATTCCAGAGGGAGTTAAAGAATTAATAGATTCTATACTGAAGTTTGCTTCACTATCTTTGTCATTAGTCAGAACAGAATCTGCACTGTACTCATTTTTTTGGGGAGCAATGATTAATTTTAATATTTTGTTCTTTAGATTCAAGGCATCTATATTTTTGGATGTCAATATGACTTTGCTTGCAATGTCTGAGTAATCCGCATTATTGATGGTATTGAGGAAGATTGTCGAAATTAGTGGTTCTTTTGAAACCATTTCTTGTTGAATTTGTACCGCATTATCAGGTAAATTGTTATTTTTTTTGTCTGTTTTCCTTCTCTAATCTAAATTTAGCCAATCATTGTATTGATTTTTGCCTTCAAATCTCATATTTACTTCTAATTTAAGGTGTGTAATTATTTTCCACAGCTTATTTCTTTTTATACACATTTCGACAATGTCAGTCCAATTGCCATGTGGCACCACAGGTAATGTTTGCCTGAAATCTCCTCCTAACAACATCACCTTTCCACGAAATGGCAAATCATTAGCCATAACTTCTTTTAATATTCGATCAATACATTGCAGGGCATGACATGACATTATAGTTGCCTCATCTATTATAATTAATTTACTCTTGTGCAATTTTTTGGCTTGTAATGAATTCATTCGAATATCCGACACTGATGTTTCCAGAATGGGAACTGGTAGTTTAAATCCACTATGCACAGTTCTACCACCTTCTAACAAAAGTGTGGCAATTCCAGTGGTTGCAAATGGCAGTGCTATTTGACCCTGTGCTCGAATGCAACTCATCAACAAATTATATAGATACGTTTTTCCTGATCCACCAGGGCCATCCAGATAGAAATAATGCTCTTTGAGCATGTCATCTTCTATTGCATTTGTGATGGCGTTAAATGCTTCCAATTGCAATGCATTTAAAGTTCCAATTTTTTCTTGTGTTTCTTGGTATTCAATAACAGTGTCATACTCATCAAAGTTAATTTCATCCATAATTCCTGGATCAGGCAGATTGAAAATTGGCACAATTTAATCCATAACAAAGAAAAATTTCTGTAGTTTCCATTAATGCTTTCAATTATGCAATAGTCTCATTGTAACGTTTCAAGAAATCTTCACACATATGTATTTTAAATGTTTCCCACAAAGTTAATGCATCAGGTACATTGCAAAAGATACAAATGAAAGCAAATTGTTCTCTCATTTGCTTTGGCATTTGACATAGTGCTGCTTCCTCGAGACATCTCTCTCATTCTGTATCATCTGCCAAAAATGCCTTGCAGCTACCTGGAAAGTCTCATAAACTATGTCTTTGACTGTGCGTAAATGTTCATAACTTGTAAAAGGAGTAATCTTAAACTGAAACGTTCCATGTCTCGTGGACTGACGGTATATATTCTTGGGATAATTTTATAATTATGTTTCTTTCATTGTCTCCATTCACCATTTACGAATACATAGTGATTTGGAATGTCAATGTATAAAAATTGTCTGGCCTGAGTATCCTGACAATTTAATTGAAACCAAGCAGTAAGAATGGTTGCTTTATGTTCACTTGGTGCTAAAGCATTTATTTCATTCCCTGCAGAGAAGCAAACAAATTGACTTTGTGGCAAATGGACAGCTAATCGATACACAGCATGTGACCGATCATGCATCTAAAATTTGAGAAGACGCCCCATTGCTTCTGGAGCACTTACATGGTGAGCATCTAAATAAGATCAAAGTTCGTCATGTAAAATGGGGTTGTCTTTTTCATTTTGTGCACCTTGCACAACAACAGTTGCTGCATCATATCCTTTATATATATATTTATACACATATTTGATGGATTTGATAGAAGTGCAAGCTTCCAAATTGATATGTGCATTTTACTTCATCAGCAAATGTTGATTGTATGGAACCTCATATCTATTATCGACCTTTTGGCCACAGATAATAGCTGTTTGTCCTTCTCTTCTTTTAAAGAAAGGGTATCCATCACAATTAACATAAGTCTGCATTTGAAATTGTTTTGGAAACTCTTTTATGCATTTTTTTATTTTCCATACATGGTGAATTTGGATTTATATCTCTACATGGACCATGTATCATTCTATGAGTTACAATCTCATAAAGTGTTGAATGTTTCTCTGGATGTGGCAGTTCAGCAGTAATTACTGAATCCACTCTGTCTGCTGTATTCAATCTATCTTTTTCTTGCAAGATTAAAAGTATATGTGCATGTGGCAAGCCTCTTTTTTAAAATTCAAAGGTATAAACAAAAGCCACACATTTTCCAAATAAGTTGGCTTTAGTTATATCATGAATTAATGAATTGAGTTTTATTTTGAATACTCTTGCCACCAGATCTGGTCAGTCAGAAGTAGTTTGTCCAAGCAGTACATTTTCTTTAAACTCTGGCCATTGTAGATTACATGTAAATTTAATGAATAAATCTGGTTTGCCAAATTTTGTGACAATAGCCATGGCATCATTGTATCTTTCTCGCATATTGCGAGGAGATCCTTGGAAAGAGGATGGCAAAATCATTGCTCATCCAGCAGGAATGTCTCTGTTTGCAGACAATTCAGCGACATAATCCATTAATCCACAATATTGTTCAACTCGAAACTTGTTTTGTTGAAATTTGAGAAAATTTAGATTAATTTCTTCGACTTGTAGATAGGAATCAATAATCCATGTTTGTGTGAGTTTACCCCCACATAAAATATGATTATAATGATCCCGGACAGCAGTTTGTGCCACTTTATATCCCAGAAATATTGTTTATTATTTTACTATTGGTTAAACTTTGCAACTGTAATTTTGGTTGCCATCCTGGCTCCACATTTGGAAAGAAAATACGATATGTCATAGGATCCAAATTACTGCTTAAATATTTATGTTTATAAAAGGTTCTTCTTGATTGCGTGGATATATTCTAATATCCCGCTCAAATGGTGGTTCCCCATCATCATTTTTAAATAACATGGCAACCTCATTTAATGTTGGTAAATTATAGTGTCTTTGATCAGTATGGCGATCTCTTTTGAGAACCATATTTACTCTTGGCATTGGAAATTGATGTCTTTGTGCATGTGCCAGTTGTTCTTTTTAAACCTCAGCAAATATTTTGTATGCTTTACTATATGGCTTGTTGGCCATAATTTTATCAAGCTGTTCTATGGGTAATCATTGTTTATTTTCAGGAAGTATCATTCGTTGTTCAACAGCTTCCATTGTATCAAGTCATATAACTGTGCAAATTTCCTTTGTTCTCCTTATTCTGGGTGTAAAAGTCCGGTGGTATATTTGTCCTTGCACTTTAAAACAATAAGGACCATGTCCTGGAACATTTTTGGCTAATGTTGAACCCATTGAAGCAAATTAAATTGCACTGTTATAAGACTGAATGTTTTTCTTAAAATTGGTGTAATTTGGAAATGATACTTTTTAAATATTCTGGAAATGTCTGTCTTTCTGGAAGTCTTACCTTTTCTTTCTGACAGCAACTAATAAACTCTCCATCAGTTGGTCATTCTTTCAGAAAATGATAGGCCCCACAAAACTGACAAATCACTTTCATTAATCCACAATAATGAGTGTCTATTGTTAGTGCTCTAAATAAAGGACTATTATGACCTTCCTCAATATAGATCTCAGTTGTACTTTCTATATCTACATTGGTGTCATCTCTATCAACATTGGTGTCAGTAGTAAAGATGTCGTGAACAGTTCGCCCGCGGACTATTCACGGTGATTTTGGCATGTTCGCAGCGGATGGCGAACACATGCGCTTTTCGGTTCGCCCCCTATACTTGACCATTGAGGAAATTTTGACCCTGCACCTCACAGTTAGCAGACACATTCCAGGCAATCAGCAGCATACACTCCCTTCCAGAGCCTTCCATCTGAAGGACAGGCTAATATTCTGCTCTGTTTCACCAGCCATAGTTGGTGTATCATACATTGAAAAAAAAAAAAACCTTTTTTCCTTTCATCTAATTTTAGCTGCCTGCCTGTGTCAGGATCACAGCTTATATTGTGCTCAGTGAAACAAAACAACACTTTTTTGACTGTAATAGATTGAATAGCAATTGCCTGCCTACAGGCGTGTGTGTGAAGCCTATTGCATCTACTCTGCCAACTTTTGCCAGTGCACAGTGACACTCATATCTTGGGGCACCTTAGATTGCACACGCAGTGCCCCAAATTTGAAGTAGGAGGTCCGACCAAGCATCTTTTTCCATCTCCCTGTTCCAAAAATCAATGCCATATACACGTCCCCTAATAGTGGACGTAACAGGGATTAAACCGATAGGAATAGTACTACTTAACAGTACACACCTTATAATACCTGATGTTTTAAAGCATGTTATTCCAAACAATTTAGGAATGTTAGGTGATTTATGCCCTTTATGGCTTAAAACCAGACTCTGCATCAACTATGTAATTTTCCGTAAGAGTTTTGCCATGGATCCCCCTCCGGCATGCCACAGTCCAGGTGTTAGTCCCCTTGAAATAACTTTCCCATCACTATTGCGGACAGAAAGAGTCCCTGTGGGTTTTGAAATTCGCCTGCCCATTGAAGTCTATGGCAGTTTGCCGGGTTCGCCCATTCGCGAACATTTGATGGAAGTTCACGTCCGCTGTTCGCGAACCGAAAATTTGATGTTCGCGACATCACTAGCCAGGAGCCAAAATAGGTTAATTAGAGAATGTTTTACAGAAATTTTTTGTTTACTTTTTCTTTTCTTTGAATCTCCAGCAGACTCATTTTGTTGTTCTTCAGCCATTTTTTTTTATTTAGAAGTCTCTGTCGATCTTTTTCTCTTAAACGTTGTGAAGTCTCAGGGGTCTGTGCATCTCTCCATCTCTGCTTCCTTTCCCTTGCCATTCTTCTTTTATATTCTTTCTTATCTTCTGCATTGTCTGCCATTGTAATCTGTTAATGGAAATTAAGTTGTAAAAATTGCATTAGTTTTATTATACATATTATTTAACCTGTCATATATTTCTAAAAAATATAATGGTAATCTGTCTTTGTCTATCTCTCTGGGTGTCTTTCTCTCTGCGTGTCTCTGGGTTTCTCTGGGTGTCAGTGTCTTTGAGTGTCTGGCTGCGTGTGTCTGGCTGTGTGTCTCTGTGTGTGTGTGTGTCTCTGTCTGTGTGTGTCTGTAGGTGTCTGTGAGTCTGTCTCTCTCTGAGTCTCTCTCTCTCTCTGAGTCTCTCTCTCTCTCTGAGTCTCTCTCTGTCTGTCTGTCTGTCTCTCCCTGTCTGTCTCTCCCTGTCTGTGTGTCTCTCTCTCTCTCTGTGCCTCTGTCTCTCTGTGTGTGTCTCTCTATATCATGAATGCAAAAACATAAACAATTATCATGTATTCCTAAAGAAGGTCAAAGCAAAAGAGCTATTAGCAAACTATAGATTGACATGACTAAACATCTGAAGTGTAATTCTTATTCATGTAAAGATAAATGTGTTTTCATATATGTATGTTTTAATAAATGACAACCTATTTAAAAAATAGCGTTTTAATGAATTCAATAGTGCTCTATATAACCACATAACATATTTTGGTTATATAAGTTTGTAGTTAGATATCTTCTATCTGAAAGCAAGGTCTTCAGTAAGTATGTGTGTTCCAAAATATGCCTTGTGGTTATATCGAGCTCTATTTCATAGGGCAACACAGAATGATGCCTGTCAATTAGATGTGATATCAACTGACATACTGCAGACATCACTCTGTGTGTTCAGGGAGTTGCAGAGATGATGGATTTGTAAAATGGCATATAAAGATTTTGTAAATATGTATTTTAATTGGCATACATAGCAAACGTAAATCCTAATCCTAAATATATGTTAAATGCATTTTAAAATGTTAAAAAGTGACCTAATATAATACATGAAATTAAATATTTAACTGCTTCTAAGGTCCTATCCCTGACAATGAGCAGTAACATCATGATGAATTAATGAATGAAATAATACACATAAATTAAATAGCCAAGTAGATATGTATTCCTTCTTTTTCCTTCTAATTATTCAATATTTTTTTAAATATTAAATTAATTTAGCAATATCTAGAGCATGGGCTCTAAAAAATACTTAACCCTATATTTATCAAGAATGTCATCACAAAATCATATACCTGTGAAGTCGATGTTCTATAATGTAAAATGCTGCAGAGGCGACTCCTGTGTTTAGGTAGGTTGCGATGTGAGAAATCTGAGAAAAGATGTAAAAATCATATTTAATTTTTTTTTATTATTAATATATTAAATAACATTCGGCAATGCAAATCAATACTTAATGCTATATTTGTAAAGAATGTCATCACAAAATCATATACCTGTCAATTTGATGTTCTGTAATGTTAATTAGTGCAGAGGCGACTCCTGTGTTCAGGGAGGTGGAGACGTGAGAAATTTGTCAAAACATGTAAAAATCATATTTAATATTTTGTTTGAATGAATATATGAATCATTGAAAGTACTTGTTGTCCTTGTCATACATGCATGTATTAAAAGAAATTAAAATATTTAAAAATGATATACCTCTGAAGGTAATCTCATTGCAGATGAAATGCTGCAAACACCCCTTTGTCAGGTGGGCAGATGATCAAACTGTGAAACCAAATAAATGCCTTGTTAACGTTTGTATGATTTTAATTGGCATAGATGCAAAATATAAATAAATGCACTATAAAATGTAAGAAAGTAATGTAAATATTTAAGCGGTTTGAGGATCCTATTCCTTTGAGACAATGATCAGCAACAGATAAATATGATGACACTGTAAAATCTACCTATTTTGTGATGCATTTTAGCACATTTAATTTAAAAATCTTTAAAATAAATGACTAATTAAATAATTAATCATGAACATTAATAATTAAGCATCAACACATGAAACCAATTGCATGAATAATGAAGACTGAAAACATAAATATAACAGCAATGTAATAATTAAGCAGCAACACTGAAATGTAAGAGCAGTGCAAAATGTACATATGTTTTCATGCATTTTTGCCTATAAATGTGTTCTATGCATGATCAACGAAGTAATTAATGAACATTAATAGTTAAGCAACAACCACAAAATGTAAGTCCACTATGAAATATACATCTTTTTTTGTATTTTTTTTACTAAATTTGTTATTATGACTAATTAATAATTAATTAATGAACATTATTAATCTTATTGATCAAAAAAGTAATTAATGAACATTAATAGTTGAGCATCAACCCCAAAATGTAAGTCCAGTGATAAATATACATATTTGATGATCTATTTTTTATGAACTTTCTTATTATGACTAATTAATTATTAATTAATGAATGGACATTAGTAATTAATCAATTACTAAATATATTATAAAGAGTTAATCAATAATGTAATCATAAAGTAAAGGTAGTGACAATGTATCATTAAAAAAAAAAATTAATAATAATAAATTAATGTCAATTAAAAATTAATTAATCGATTAATATACATATTTGAAATGTTTAATGATTAATACCATGCTAAAGTACAGGTATTGAAAATATTGCAATAATTTTTTTTTGTTAATATTTTTTTTAATTAATAAATAATAAATTAATTATTATAATTTACCTCTTTATAATAAATATCCAGCAAACAGTATCCTGAAGAGCTAACAATCTCTTTGGATTTTCCGGCAGCAGAAAATGTCCAGTCAGACTGTCATCACCTGTGGAGAAATTGTCAGCAGTGTGGCAAGTGTGCCCTATATATAGGCTGCGTGCGCAAACCAGAAGCGTTAGTTTAGGCGGGAAAGCCGCCATTTCTGATGCGTTATTATGTAAATTGTCGTAAAATGGCGGCGATATGGTATGTGTTAGCGCATCGTAAGGATTTTCTGTCTTTAGTAAAAGTCCGTTGTAGTACCTCGTACGTGCCTTGTCAAACTGCTACCTGTCCGGCTATGTTTTACGCGCTTCACGGTCGTGTAGCCTCGTTTTAATTTTTTTCGGTTGCCATTTTTTTCCTCGCTTAGGCGATTTTTGAGTGGCGAAAATCATCTAAATTTAGTTAAATTTGTGTTCCAGCTCACTCACAGACTTCCTGACTGGACGTTCTGGTGTAATTAGTGTGTTTTTACTGGTTTTTGGTTTGCGCGGGTCGGCCGCTAAGTTCGTATTTTTAATACTCCTATTGTTGTTTTTCTAAGTGTTACGACTCGTATTTAGAGTTGTAATTTTTTTTTAGAAGTCCCACGGTCGTCATGTTTGATGGGCTAAGTACTGCGAGTATTCTCCGGTGGTGTGTGGCGCCGTAGGAGCAAGTGCTGCGACTTGAGGTTTGTGTGTGGGAGTTTTGTGGGTTTGTTTGAAGCGCCATAGGAGTAAATAGCTGGGAGTTAAGGTGTGTGTGGGAGTTTTGTATGGGGTTTTAAGGCACCAAAGGAAAAGATCTGCGAGTTAACAATGCAGGTTTGTGTTGTTAGTGTTTTGAGGCGGCGTAGGACAAAGTGTTGCGAGTTAAGGATTATGCGGGGTTGTGTTGTTCCAAAGTCATGCGCCTTAAAGCCCCCACCTTCCACAGATGCAGCTCCTTTCTTCGCGAAGGTCCGCATTTGCGGACCAAACTGCGAGCTCTCAAAGCGTGATGACGATTCGTAGTTTGACAACTATTATATGTGATGATTGTACCAACTTTATCTAAGTTTGCTATTTTGTGTGTGCTATTTGTACAGTTGTGTGCCTGCAGTTTTGTGTGTGCTTGCAGTTGTGTGGCTGTTTTGTAAATTTAGGTGTGTGTACTGTGTGGAACATTGTCACTAATGTTTATGTGATGTGTGTATTTTAGTGACTGTGTTTGTGTGCGTGTGCTGTTATGTGTTTGTATAATGTGTGTTATGTTGTGTGATATATATGTGTATTTCCTTATGTGTGTGTATGTTCTGATTTATGTGTGTATGTACTGATGTGTAAGTTTGTTTTGGGATGTGTATGTGTTTATGACCTGACGTGTTTGTGTATATTCTGATGTGTGTATATGTCCTGATGTGTCTGTGTGTGTCCTGATGTGTGTGTGTGTCCTGATGTGTTAGTGTATGTCTTTATATGTGTGTGTGCATGTCATGCAGTGTGTGTATGCCCTGATGTATGTGTGTATGCCCTGATGTATGTGTGAATATCCTAATGTGCTTGTGTATGTCATGGTGTGTGTATGTGCACATACATTTCTGTCTAATCTAATTGCATATGCCTGCCTGCTAGAGTGTGTGAGGCCTATTGCATCTACTCTGCCAACTTTTGCCAGTGCACAGTGATACGTCATATCTGGTGCAACCGTAGTGTACAGTGACATAAAACAACCCTTTTTTTGTTTGTAATCGATTGAATATCAGTTGTCTACCTACAGGCGTGTGTGTGAGGCCTTTGCATCTACTCTGCCAACTTTTGCCAGTGCACAGTGACACTCATATTTGGTGGCACCTTAGATTGCACGCGCAGTGCCCCAAATTTGAAGTAGGAGGTCCGACCAAGCATCTTTTTTCATCTCCCGCTTCCAAAAATCCATGCCATATACACGTCCCCTCATAGTGGACGTAACAGGGATTAAACCGATAGGAATAGTACTACTTAACAGTACACACCTTATAATAACGCAGACAGAGGCAACGCAGAGAGAGGAGTTTGAAGAAGAGGAGTCAGAGGAGGAAGGTGGCTTTGAGGAGGTGGAAGACCAAACACAACAGGCATTCCAGGGGGCTTGTTGTCACCTTTTGGGGACCCTTGGTGGCTGGGTGGAGGAAGAGACCTCCAATGACATCAGTGAGGACAAGGAACGGGACATGGCTAGCTTGGTATCCAACCTTGTGCAAACGGGGAGTTTGCGGTTTTGCAAAGGGACTGTTTTCTGGTAGTTTGCGGTGCATTAATTGGGGAGATTGGTCTGTTACTGTGAAGCGGGTGTAACCCTTACACTGCCTGATCGATACAACATCATACCTGATGTTTTAAAGCATGTTATTCCAAGCAATTTAGGAATGTTAGGTAATTTATGCCCTTTATGGCTTAAAACCAGACTCTGCATCAACTATGTAATTTTCCGTGGGAGTTTTGCCATGGATCCCCCTCCGGCATGCCACAGTCCAGGTGTTAGTCCCCTTGAAAAAACTTTCCAATCACTGTTGTGGCCAGAAAGATTCCGTGTGGGTTTTGAAATTCGCCTGCCCATTGAAGTCTATGGCGGTTCGCCGATGTTCGTCCGTTCGCAAACATTTGATGAAATTCGCGTCCCCGGTTCGCGAACCGAAAATTTGATGTTCGCGACATCACTAATCCTGATGTGTTTGTTTATGTCCTGGTTTATATGTGCATGTACTGATGTGTATTTTTGTGTCATGATGTGTGTGTGTGTGTTTATGTCCCAATCTGTGTGTGTATATGTCCTGGTGTCTGAGTATGTCCTGATGTGTGTGTGTGTGTGTGTATATAATATACTAGTGTGTAATTGTGTGTGTTCTTTGTGTGCTGTGTTGTTACACCAATATCTATCTGTATGATATGTTTTGCCCATAAAGGACACTGACAACAAAATGTTATTTAGAAATAATTGAATACAATTTTCCATCTGATCTACATTAAGTAAACAAGGGCTCGGGGTCACTGATATGTTTTGTTTGTATTTGTTCTTTATTCTCTACAGCAAACAAATACCCAACAAGCCCAATATATACAATACTCTCTTGTTGTAGCAACCTCAGCGACATAATCCATCAATCCACAATACTGTTCTACATGTTGTTTATCTTGTTGATATTTTATGAAGTTTAAATTATTTGCCTCTACTTGCACATAGGAATCAATGATTCGCTGTTGTGTTAGTTTTCCGCCACATAAAATGGGATTGAATCCAATTCGAATGGCTATTTGAGCCTCTTTAAATTCAAGCATGGAAATATTATTTTGCACTCGTACTTTTGAATTAGGGTAACTCTGAAGGCTTAATTTCGGTTACCAGCCTTCTTCCCCATGTGGAAAAAATATTGGCTATGTCAATGGATCTAAATTTGTACTTAAGATAGTTATATTAATGAAAGGTTGCTCCTCATTTATGGGATAAATTCTTATGTCTCTATGAAATGGTGGTTCTCCTTCAACATTTTGAAACACCATTGCAACCTCATTTGATGTTGGCAAGTTATAACGGCGTTTATCAGTATGTCTGTCTCTTTTAAGCACCATATTAACCTTTGGGATTGGCAATTGATGTATTTCTGAATGAAGTTGTTGTTCCTTTTCTACTTCTGCCAATTTTTTATAAGCTTGAGTGTAGGGGTTATTGGCCATAATTTTATCAAGCTCAATAAAAACAATGGGTAAGCATTTTTTATTTTCTTGAAGCTGCATACGTTGGTCAACAGCTTCCATTGTATCTAGGACATATAGTTGAGCACATTTTCTTTGCTCTCCTTCCTCTGGATGTAAATGGGAAGTAAGGGCCATGTCCTGGCACATTAGCAGCTAATGTTGCACCCATAGATGCAAAGGATATGACACTATTATAGGATCTTATATTTGTTTTGAAATTTTGGCAGTTGGGAAAAGTAGGCTCAGTCATAATGCTTTGTAAATATGGGGGTAATTGTTGTCTTTCTGGAAGTTTGACCTTGCCTTTTTGACAGCAACTAATGAACTCACCATCTCTGGGTCTTTCCTGTTTGAAATGATAAGCCCCACAAAACTGAAAGAGAATATTCATCTCACCACAATTATGAACCTCTACTGCTAAAGACTTAAGTAAAGGACAATTTGAAGAAGATATATCAATATGAGTTTGTAAGTCTTCATTGGAAATGTTATCAGCAACAGGTTCTAAATGCTTTTGTTTTTTTGTTATAGTATCCTGTTTTGTGTCTGCCAGTTTTGGGATGCTAGATTTTGGTTATGGGTTAGGGTTAGAGGTTCTTGCAGAGTTAACAGGATTAAATGTTTCATTTTATATGTGTTATCAATATTTCTTAAAGTATGGTGTTTTCTGTTTCTTATAATTTGTATTAGCAAACAGGTTTTTTTTTGGGGGGGGGTGGTTTACTTGTAATACTATACCTTGATTCAAGACTTTTTGGTGTATCAATGACAGAGGGTCCCATACTGCCAATATTGCTGCGCCAGTCTTCAGGCAGTGTCTGTTTAAAAAGAGAAATATAAATTGTTTAATGATTTTTTTGTAAGAGCATGGTCTTTTTCTGAATGTAATGTATTTTTGGATCTTACCTCTTCTTCTTTGTTTGTGTTGTGCAAAATTGTTCAGCTTTCACACTGCATGCTGCAAATTCTTCAGTGACGCTGTTGATGCAGAGTCTGTTGGAAATGAGCAGAAAAGGTAAATATTGAACTGCAGGCTAAATATGTATGTGTCACAATTTTTTTTGACAAAATTATTTAATTTGTTAAAATGGATATGAGTAAAATATTTTTTTTGTAGTTAAATTGCATCTTATAGGGCACATTGACATATCTGTGTATTTGAAATTTTACTATACATGAATCCAGTTGTTGTGAATATTTGAAATCCCATTTTTTTCTTCTTGATTTCTTAATGAATTAAATATATTATAGCTTACCTCTTGGTTGTAATTTGCAGATTGTAAAGTTGTAAATTGGTAAGTAATTCTCTTTTGAAGTAACGGCAGCAGTGACATGTCCAGTCACACTGTTCATCACCTGAGGAGAAATATAGAATTTTCTTAAAAGTAGGCAGTATTTATAAACTTTGAGGTGGTTGAAACCGTTATAACGCAATACGCATGCGCTATTTGCGTTCCAGCCGCCATTTTGCAGCTAATAGTTAAGTGCTGCCTGTGAAATGGTGGCAAATTTCACTGTGTTACGTGCCGCATGAAGTGTTCTTGAGTGTTAGTTCCGATTTGCGAGTAGGTGTAGTATTTTTACGTCCTTAGCCTCGTTTTCGTTTTTTCCGTCTGCCACTTTTTTCTCTTGCTTCGGGACTTTTTGAGTATGTAAAGTGTGTAAATGTGATTAAAATGGAGGTGTAACCTGCCTTACAGACGTCCTGGGTGTCCCCCCTTGCTTTTGGCAATGTTTTTATAGTCTGTTAAGTCCGTATTTTTGCGAGTCCATAATATTTTTACGGGTTGTATTGTTGTTGTAAGGATGCAAAAATGTTTTCCTAAGTCCAGCAGCACGTATTTTTTTTTAGTAAGACTGTATTTTGTCATTGCATTTTGTAAGGAGTTTTGAGGCGCCGTAGAGCCTCCATCTCCGCAAATGTGTCCGAAAGTCGTAGGGGGTCATAGGGATGAACATCTTCGGTGCTCCTCTCCACCAGCGCAAGGATCATCTTGGGCGCTCCTTGCCAGCAACTGTGGCTTCGCTTTTCGAGGTCCGCATTTGCTGCGGGCTCGCTATGCGAACCCGCAAGCATTGGCAACAGCCCATATGCTCACAACTATATATGTGATTATTATTATTATATTTTATTTGTAACGGTCCAACATATTCCATAGTGCTGTACAGGGTTTAAGTATATCACAAAAAAATAACAAAAATAACAAAAAACAAAGAAAATTAACACAATTACCACATAGCAAAGAATGGAGGGCCCTGTTCTTGAGCACAAAATCTAAAGTACATTGTGCTTGTTTCCAATGCACCGACACATGGTCGAACCATCGCAAGTGTACAATCTAAAGGGTTTGGGTGTGATAAGAGAGGGAGATAGATGCAAGATGGCAGTGAGGAAGCAATTGGTTCAGTCACGTGGATGTGTCTGTGTGTTGTAGTGTAGATTGTGGGTGTTAGTGATCTTATGCTGGGGAGTGTCCAGTTGTGCATATTAAAGCTGAAGGTGGTAATCTATTTTAATAAGGTAGGTTTTTAGTGATTTTTTGGAAGCAGGAAGATAGGCTAGTGTAGCAAGGCAAGGAGTTCCATAGAATAGGGCAACATGAGAAAAGTACTGAAGGCAGGAGTGAGAGGAGGTGATAAGTGAGTAGGAAAGAAGAAGGTTATTAGCAGAAAGTAAAGAACTTTAATTTGAGTTCTCAATCCCATTGTTCTAGTTTACTACACAAGCCCCATGAGCAAAATGTCTTAAGCTGACTCTCTTATCAGTTGAGCTCCTTGAATTTGTACTCCCAGGTTGATAAGAAGAACATTTTCATATATAGTTTGTGGTTGGTTATTTGGACCTCTTCTAGGTCATTCAGATGAAAAGAGCATTTCTCCTATGCCCTGATATGATTGCACCACCTTAAACATTGACTGTGAGATCCCTTGAAGAACTGCACATTAATTAGTGTGTTTACACTAGGCTGATTTGTGTCAAAAACCTCCAAGGTCTGCCATTTTAATGCTATTTTCCAACTTTTGGTTAATCAGATTTTCATACTTTATCACTTTAACCTATCTAAATAAATGGGTAGACTTTTGATATATTTATGACTATTACAAGCTGTTGTCCCTGTCAATAGGACTGTAGCCAATCAGAATGCGCTGAAGTCTCCAGCCAATCAACCTGAGGGGGTGTATCCCATTGTGATTGACTGAAGGCAATAAAGCCTTCTGATTGGTTTCAAAAAGATTGACAGGTGCATTAGCCAATCATAATAGGATATGGGGGAGTATCCCATTCTTATTGGCTTACACCTTGGTGCCTTCTGATTGGCTGAAATTGGATTGACAGCGTTTTCAGCCAATCAGAAGGCGTCATTGCCAATTTTCTTTCGGAAAAGTCTCTAGGAGGCTCATTAGCGTTTTTTTTTAGTGCGTGGATTCTTCCAGGGCCCAGCTGGGGCAGAAGAGGAGGAGGCCAGGGACATTGCGCTGAGGTAAGTTCAATGTATATTATTTTTATTTTACTTTATTTTGTGTGTCTGTATATTGTAGTAATGTAATTTTTATTTTTAACAGGGGACACGCCGGAGAAGAAAGTAAGAAGGATGGGGAGGACATGCTGGAAAGGTGAGTAGAATATTTAGAATATTTAGAATGCTTATTTATTGTATGTAAATGTGTTGTACTAATTTGTTTTGTTTTTTTCCCTAGGTTGGTGATCTGAAGGGACTATTTTATTATTTTATTTTAGGTTAAAATTAGGGTTTGTATATGGAGATAGGATTGTATATTGTATATTAAATAGGGGGGATGTATTTTAGATAGAGGGGTATGTGTATATTTTAGATAGTATTTCATGTATTTTAGATAGTGTGGTATGTGTATAGTTTAGATAGGATGTAATGTATTTTACATAGTGGGGTATGTGTGTATTTTACATTTATTTGATTTGTACTGTATTGTAATGTACTGTATGTATTGTGTTTGTATTTCCTTTTCAGGTGTGTAGTTTTTCTTTTTTTTCTGTGATGTAGATTTCTTTATTTTTTGTAATGTAGATTTTTTTCTTTTCTGTAATGTAGATTTTTTCTTTTCAGTGAATTAGGCTTTTTTATTTTTTGTGACTTAGCTTTTATTATTTTTTATGAGTTAGGTTTTATTATTTTCTGTAATTAGTGGGGTGGGGGGGTTTAGGTGGTAGGTAGGTATTGTAGGTAGGTAGTGTAGGTGTTAATAGGTTAGTGTAGAGGGGGGTTAGTTTAGCAATGTTTATGTTAGCAATGAGCGCTGAAGGTACTCAGAGGACTAATAGCCTTACATTGTGTGCCAAACAGCATTACCAGCCTTATAATTTCATTGCCGTAATTTTTGACGGGCAAGTCGCTAGTAAAAATAATAATAGTCATAATAGCATTAGATATCATATAAAACTAAATATCAAATATAATAAAAATAATTAGCTAATACACATGCACAGTCCAATTAGTGGTACTGTGGCGTACGAACATTCCCCTGAGGGCCTGCGAACAATATGACAGGTGATACTGGAGTGTGTTGCCAGTTCCTTCTCCAGTGAAGTATGATTTGGCTGACCTATCTGCTATGACGTGCCCATTTAGAGTGGCCTAACATGGTATAGCTCACAGCTTCTTTGCAGTACACAAGCCCCTTCACCACCACCACTTAGCAATGCTGAAGGTGACCAGGTGAACATACACCACACTAATCTACTCTAAACCGTCAGGAGGCTGTGCAAAGACAAGTGGATCAACAGCCAACTTATCTCCATCAGGGGTATTCGCTACTACGCCCATCCTGTTCCAAGATGTTTATCCATTCACAATTTGTGAGCTCCCATTTTGCTCTGCTATTCATCAATTTACATTAATGTGGACTGCTAAGTGGTGGTGGTGAAGGGGCTTGTGTACCTGAATGAAGCTGTGAGCTATACCATGTATGGCCAGTGTAGGTGTGCAGGTGATAGCAGATAGGTCAGTCAAATCCCAGTCTACTAGAGAAGGAACTGGCAACCCACTCCAGTATCTTTGACATGCAAACCTTGTGGATAGGCACAAACAGAGACATTAGTAGGTGTGCTGCAGTCTCTAGGGTCACATAAAGTTAGACACGACTGAAGGACTGAACAACAAATAATAACATGTTCCCAGGGTACTTGATATGGCCACTATTTGTTGTCCCAATGTAGATGTGATGAGTTACATTTCAGTCACACACCTAAACCTGAGAATAAGCAAGGTGGAGGTGTGCATTTCCCCAGTTCCCTCTCTCTAGTTCTCTTTTTATGAAGTTCACACTAACCATCTCTATTCACCAATCTATCTACAAGTGGCTGTCATCTATCGCCCACCTGGACCAGCCTCTCAATTTTTGGATCATTTTAACACCTGGCTCCCTCATTTTCTCTCTTCTAACATACCTTCACTCGTTCTTGGTTATTTCAACATTGTCACCGACATTCCAACTTCTCCCACAGCCACAAAACTACTTGCATTTACCTCCTCTCTTGGTCTTTCACAATGGATAGAATCCCCAACCCACCAGGATGGACACTCTCTTCACCTAATTTTCTCTAATCACTGCTCTATCTGCAAACTTATAATCTCTCCACTCCCTCTTTCTAACCACCATTGCCTAACCTACAGCCTCACAACCCCTTCCAATATCTGCCCTTTAACACGCCCAACTACCAGAACCCTCAGAAACCTGCATACACTTAACTCACAACATCTTTCCGATTTACTACAACCCCTTCTCAGTCCTCTCACTACCCTCACTTGTCCTGATATTGCTACCGCACAATACAATTTGGCTCTAAATTCCACCCTGGACTCTCTAGCCCCCATAACCACAGGCAGATGCCCCCGCTCTCATCTACAACCATGGCACACTACACGAACATGCTACATCCACAGCGCTTAACGATTATGGAGGAAATCTTGCTCCTCAGCAGACTTCTTTCATTACAAATGTATTCTACGCTCTTATCACTATGCCCTCCATCTTGCCAAACAGAGCTACTACTCATCATTAATATCCAATTTGGGCTCCAACCCCAAATGTTTGTTCTCCACTTTCAACACTCTCCTCTGCCCTCCCACTCCTCCCGCCCCTTCCTCTATCACAGCTGAAGATTTTGCTAGACACTTTAATAGTAAATCTGGAAATATTAGCAATGAACTCTCCCGTCAACATGGCCATATCACACCTTCTCCTCAACAAACAAACAGCAGCCTGCCTTCACCCTTTCCCAAACCTATAGCCATTTTAAACTCTTTTAACCCTGTAACAGAGGAGGAAGTTGCTAATCTTCCATCAACCTCTCATCTCACAACTTGACCACATGATCCTATTCCATCACAGTTGATCACCCCCTCTCTATCACACTTATCACAGCTCTCACACATCTGTTCAACCTTTCCTTAGACCTTTGAAACAAGCCACAATTACACCCATTCTTAAGAAACCCTCATCTGATCCAGCTTCTCCATCTAATTACCGCCCTATCTCTCTACTTCCCTTGGCTTCTAAAGTACTTGAGTGTGTTGTCTACAATCACATTACACAATTCATTTCCTCCAACTCCCTCCTTGATCCCTTCCAGTCTGGCTTCCAGCCCCAACACTCCACAGAGACAGCTCTCATAAAAGTTACTAATGACCTGCTCAACGCCAAATCAAAGAGTCATTTCTCTATCCTAATTCTACTGGATCTCTCTACTGCCTTTAACACCGGTTATCATCCTCTTCTTATCCAAATTATCCACTCTCTTGGCATCTGTGACACTGCTCTCTCTTGGTTCACATCTTATCTAGAAAATGTAACATTTAATTTCTCCTTCCCTGGCGCCTCTTCATCTCTTCACCCTCTAACTCTTGGTGTGCCCCAAGGCTCAGTCCTTGGCCCCCTCCTTTTCTCCATCTATACATCCACATTTGGTGCCCTTATACAATCTTTTGGATTTCAGTATCATCTATATGCTGATGACACCCAAATCTACATCTCTGCATCTGAACTATCACCCTCTCTGCTAGCTCATGTTGCCAATTGTCTCTCTCGAGCATATTCTCATGGATTTCTGCCCGTCATCTCAAACTCAACATGTCTAAGACAGAGCTCCTTATCTTTCCACCCTATTCCTCAGCTCCCACTCCTCACTGTTGACAATGCCATCATCACTTCCACCTTCCAAGCCCGCTGTCTCAGGTTCCTACTGGACCCTTCCCTCTCTTTCATTCCTCACATTCAATCACTCACAAAATCTTGTCACTTTCACCTAAAAAACACATCCAAAATATGTCACTACCTTACACAAGACACAACAAAAATTCTTATTTACTCTCTCATCATATCTGCAACTTTTTCCTTGCTAGCCTTCCTATCACCCGTCTGTCTCCACTCCAATCCATTTTGAATGCATCCACTAGACTCATCTATCATACTAAACAATCAGTGTCTGCAGCACATCTCTGTCAGGCACTCCTCTGGCTTCCCATAGCCTCCAGAATAAACTTCAACTTCATGACTCTAACATATAAATCTCTCCACAATAGTGCACCACCCTACACAGCTGCTCTCATCCCAAAATACACTCACACCGCCATCTTCGCTCTGCTAATGACCTTCTTCTCTCATCACCTACTCTCACTCCCAGCTTCTAGACTTTTCTTGTGCTGCTCCTATTCTTTGGAACTCCTTACGTCGCTCCACCAGACTATCTTCCAGCATCAAATCCTTCAAAATCTCTTTAAAATTACATTTATTAAAAAAAGCTAATCATCTTTAGCCTCTTCATCACTATGCATCTATCAGTCTCCTGTACCTCTCCCACACCCTTTAGAATGTAAGTTTGCGAGTTTCAATCTTGTGGGGTGCTTTAGGGAAAGCACTGTATATATCTGATTGGAAGCTCAATAACAGGGTCTTCCATTATTTTTCATTGTGGGGAAATTGTTTATACTTGTACCTAACCCCTGTATTGCGCTGTGGAATATGTTGGCGCATTATAAATAAAGGATATAAATGAGTGATATGTATATCAGATGATCTTTGTATTTATAAGGTCCACATTAGAGTGTGAAACGGTTAATAAGTCAGCCATTTGCATGTATTTCTGTTGCAATTTAATCAGGTAATGTGTCTTTAATAGATTTCAGCCTGTTGCAGCATGACTTTTCATATTGGCATATGCATGACCATTACAACCTATGAGAAAATACAATTTTATTTTTTGCAATATTTGGTATTTGGGTGTTGTTGTGCATGTTATTGTAATGCCTTTCATTGTTTTCCCCATGCTCTAAAGTGCATTGGTGTCTTTATATTGCCTTTGTGGGACCTAATTGGAACCTGTAAGCTTTGGGCCGCCATTTGGCGTTTCCGATCTTGATTACGGCTTCGGTGTTGAGCAATTTTGCCAATTGAATAGCGATTAGTGATTTTCAAGATTGCAAGTCCTGCAGCCGTGACAGATCAAAGCCTTTTGTAGGGTGAAAGTTACTAGTTTAACCACCACCATTTTTTCAAGCCCGTAACTCATCAGCCATTCGGAGCCCGTAAAAAGATGCCAATTGAATAGCAAATTAGCTTGCGGGGTTACTTACGGACCTCTGGATCTCCCAAAACCTTTATTGAATATGCCCCAGAGTTTTTAAGCACTTAATAAAATAAAGTATATCAAGTACATAGATACACAGGGATATTGTTTAATCAGTAAAATCCAGAAACCTTACATGTCCCATCAACAAAGGAAAACTCCAAAGTACTAGACCAGAGCCACACTTAGTAGAGACCATCAGAACAATGAAGTAAGACAGAAAACTCCAAAGTACTAGACCAGAGCCACACTTAGTAGAGCCCACCAGAACAATGAAGTAAGACAGAAAACTCCAAAGTACTAGACCAGAGCCACACTTAGTAGAGACCACCAGAACAATGAAGTAAGACAGAAAACTCCAAAGTACTAGACCAGAGCCACACTTAGTAGAGACCACCAGAACAATTAAGTAAGACAGAAAACTCCAAAGTACTAGACCAGAGCCACACTTAGTAAAGACCACCAGAACAATGAAGTAAGACAAGAGTACAACAGAACCAACCCCAGACAGATACTCGCCACACAGTAGATATTGGCAGCAGATGGAGACAGACAGAAATGAAATGATATGAGTTTCAGAAAGATAATTATTGGCCTAAAAGTTTTCTAATCTTATATTTCAAATGTATAATTAATTTGTGTTGTAGGGCGTAAACTTTGTCATGTATTGTATGGTGTGCACTTTGTGATATGTTGTATCGTGTGCACTTTGTGATATGTTGTAGGGTGTGTACTTTGTGATATGTTGTAGGGCGTGCACTTTGTGATATGTTGTAGGGCGTGCACTTTGTGATATGTTGTATCGTGTGCACTTTGTGATATGTTGTAGGGCGTGCACTTTGTGATATGTTGTAGAGTGTGCACTTTGTGATATGATGTATGCTGTGCACCTTGTGATATGTTGTAGGGCGTGCACTTTGTGATATGTTGTAGGGTGTGCACTTTTTTGATATGTTGTAGGGCGTGCACTTTGTGATATGTTGTAGGGTGTGCACTTTGTTATATGTTGTAGGGTGTGCACTTTGTGATATGATGTATGCTGTGCACCTTGTGATATGTTGCAGGGCGTGCACTTTGTGATATGTTGTAGGGTGTGCACTTTGTGATATGTTGTAAGGTGTGCACTTTGTGATATGTTGTAGGGTATGCACTTTGTGATATGTTGTAGGGCGTGCAGTTTGTGATATGTTGTAGGGTGGGCCCTTTGTGATATACTGTAGGGGTAAATACATATATATATGTATATATATATGCAATTTATTTGGTACTTAAACCTCACAACGACAATTAAAAAGTTAAAACCAGCGATAACAAGTGTAAACTAAAAACAATGCCATTAATATGGACCAAAGAATCCAAATCAATAGGATAATCAATATCGCTTATATTTCAATCTTAAATAAGGAGGATTCTAAAGTTAATTGCTAATAATTCTAACTCTCCCATTTTTCCTGGCAAGCTTCTGGCATTAGCAAGCATCTTATGTTAAGCACCTTATGTTATGAGTCTGTAGTTCTGAAGTGCCTGCCACTGTACTTGAGTTACTTAGTAGTACCTCCCAATTGACTATACTACCCCTCCCCCATCTCCTCCCCTATGAGTTGTTAATTCATCCCTTATACCCTCTACACTTTCTACCCCATTACTTATATATAGTCCCTCCCCCCCACCTACAAGTTTAAAAACTCCTCCAACCTTTCTACCATCCTATCCCCTAGCACAAACCCTCCCTCATCATTAAGGCACAAGCCATCCCTGCTGTAGAGATTGTACCGAAGTGAGAAGTCTGCCCAGTGCTCTAAAAACCCAAACACCTCCTTAGTGCACCACATCTTTAGCCATGCATTAACCTCCCTATGCTCCTTCTGCCTCCCTGGGCTAGTACGTGGCACTGGTAGTATCTCAGAAAATACTACCTTGGAGGTCCTTGCCTTCAGTTTATTACCTAGTTCTCTAAAATCATTCTTTAGGACACTCCATCTTCCACTAACTTTGTCATTGGTACCAATATGTACCAAGACCGCCGGTACATTTCCAGCCCATCCCAATAATTTGTCTACCCGATCCACAACATGACGAACCCGAGCACCCAGGAGACAGCAAACTGTTCGATTGCTCGGATCTGGGTGACAAATCATCCTGTCTACCTTCCTAATAATAGAGCCCCCTACAATCAAAACATGTCTGTTCCTCTGCCTATTCTGCCCTCCCACTCCTCCAGTAGAACTGTTCTCCCGGCTGTTATATGGAACAGCTCTATCTGGTATTGTCATTCCTGAATGGACATCCCAAACAGTTTTACTCAATCTGGCAAATCTTTTGGTGTTTTTCAACTCAGAACTGGCCTGCCTCCTCCTGTTCCCACTGATTCCCCTTCTAACTGTAACCCAGCTACCTCCCTGGACATCCTCACTAGCCTCAGCTCCTCCCTCCATGCAAGGCCCAGCAAAGCTGTGCTTAGTGAGCACCAACCCCCTTTCCAGTGGAGCAATATCACTAAGTGCTGCAATTCTCCTCTCCAGATCTCCAATTTGAGCTTCCAGAGAGGCAACATGCTCACACCTCTCACAGAGGTATGGACCCTGGATCATCTGTTCCAGTAGTGCATACATATGACAGAATGTACACTGAGTGAGGTTGCCACTGGACTGACTCATAATTATTATTATTGTCTACAAAATTTCAGTGGGAAAAATAATGAATATAAAATAATATATTTGTATAAAGTTTTCCTCCTTTGCACTATAAATCTGCCCTCCCTTTTCTTTGAAGTCCCTCCTTTTATTTAAACTCCTTCGTTTATCCTTATCCTTACTAGAACTGCACTTGATACTAAAAATGTTCGCAAGCTCACAAGTTCGCCCCTTCTCCTGTTTATATTAACTTCTGCCTTCTCACCTGGACACAATTAGTGCACTCTGCAATTTATCAGCCTTTACTTGTAATGTAAAACCACTTGGGAATATAAGTATTAGAGCAGTACAAGAATAATCATATAATTTGCTTCATTCAAATTCATAGATTTCTCTGATTACAGCAGACCTATCCTGGCATGCAAAGTAAATGAAATACAGACACGACAAATGAGAGAAGCCACAGACAGGACGCTGTATAAATGCACTGCTTAGTCTTATATTAATATACAGATAAAGATCTCAGAGCAAACAGACCACAGCATTGGAGGTCATTCTGCATCATTAATATTTATTTCTGCATCTAAAGGGAAAAAAAAAAAAATGCAGAAGGCCGACTTAGGTATCTTAGCTCTCACCATTCCCTCATTCTTTAGCGGCGTTCCCCTCAATGCTTTTATTCTGATGGTCAGTATCAGATCCTGGATTATGGGAGGATATCAAAGTCCACCTGATCTCATCTTAACCATCCAAGGACTACTTAGCATTATTACACAAACCTTGCTATTCATTACGAATATTATAAAGATCTGGAATAACTATTTATTTTCATACAACCAATACCTTCTCTATACCATTGTATGTGTATCAGTCCTATCAAACACCTGGATCATTGCCTGGTTATGTACCTTCTACTGCATCAAGATTGTCACCTTCCAGCACCGTCTCCTCACGTACCTAAGACTGAGATTCAACAATTTGCTGCCTTGGCTGCTGTCAGGATCCATTATGTTATCCATTTGTCTCTTCGCTCTTCTATTTGTATTTACTGATCCTGCCATCAATTCAGCAAATAGCACAGCTTCCAGCAGAGAAGAAAATATTTTCCTTATAAAAAATATATATATATTTGTGTATGGATTAAACACAGGAGCTTCCATCCCATTGCTTCTGACTCTAATATCACTGGGATCGACCATCACCTCCCTCATCCTACACGTCCTGAGACTGCACCGAGGATCATCCACCATTAGCTTCTCTCATGTGAAAGCTCATGTTCATGCAGCTATGACCATGACCCTACTGCTAACACTGCAAATAGTCTTCTACTTAGCAAATATGGGTTTATCATTCACTAGTGATTATAATACCCCCGTTAGTTGGGTTTACAATGTTTGTATATATTTGTTCTACCCTCTCCAGGCTCTTACACTGATCTTTGGAAACAAGAATCTTAAGCAATCCTGTGGGGTCTTCAGATGTCTTTGCAGAAGAGAAAGTTCACATGTAAATAATATGTCTTAATATGCTCCTAGAAATGTGGCAATTTAAAGCCCAGAAAAGGTTTTCTGTCACACAAATGGCCAACATTTAAATGAGATTGTCTTTAGACTTTCCCTGCACTTGCCTTATTGTGCCTTTAAGAAATCAAAGAGAATAAGCAAATAAAATATCAATATAAACATTAAAGTATATTGAGCAAACTTTTTAAAAATGTAAAAAACTTATTTGGAGAACTACACTAGAAAATAATCAAAACCTTTTAAAAACAAATTAATTTGTAATACTATATTTAATTATGCTGCAGGTAGCTTTGTAAATAAAATGGCCGTCTCTAGTAAAATAATAATATCATATACAAATGACAAATGTAAAGACTCTGTATTTTACTTTTACTTTATAGCAAATTATTAAGTTTGTTGTTCAAAAGACCAAACAGAAAATATTCCCTGCAGTGATCCTTATGAAGGAGGTTTAGTCCCCCGGGCTCAGCGGCCAGAGCTCGGGATAATGTATATACTGTATGTGTATATGAGTTTTACTTAGGACATGATATAGGTGGGAAATAACTATAAATATTACATTATATTATGTAGTGCAATGGTCATTATATGGTGCAGGGATATAATCATAATGTGTAGGATTATCCAATATTACTCTATATGTTTAAATATTGCTCGGATTTACTAGAAAAGTGTGTTTGGAAATGAACTTGATATAATTATAAATAACACTAATTCTGCTTGTCAGAGGACACCCATTCTAGCTTCGTGACTACATCTAGCATGGTGGCCATGTGTGTATGATGGCAGTAGCCTGTTTAGGGGCCAGATTACAAGAGTCCAACGAGATCTCCCACAAGGCTCCCTCTTAGTGAGAGAAGTTCTTATGGCTGAGTTTACTGAGTTATTACCTACAGGATGTAATCAAGCCCTATATTGGGATTGTGGGGAGTGCTAGTAGAATTGCAGACGTTAGGAAGTAATTACAGTTTTATTTTGTACTAAGACTTTGGGAATCATTGTAGACATTGTACCTTCTACACAAGTCAATGAAGATGATTATCCATCTCAGATACCATGCTGGGAAAATGGCGAATGAGCTCTAACACATCTGTATATCTGACAAATAGTGGGAATACATTACACATCTGTAATAAAAAGTACATTAGCAATGTCATATGAGAAAGTATGTGTCATCATTACAATATATGTTAGGCAGTATCTTGAATCACACAAACGTCTTGGACACCACAAGCTAAATCTTGCAGGACCAGCTTCCAGACATTGATGAGAAGAAACTGAAACTAGACAGAGTGCACTAAAAGCTGAAAGATGTAATCATTAAAATCCATCACTACGGCCCAAGTACTAAGTATGCAAGTGATTTATTGAGTAATATATGGACAATTCCACCACAAACCTGTGACTTAAACCCATGACAGAATCACTTCAACATACTACAATGGCGTACAAGTGGTGTCCACCTTTCACATGTGAATGTATTTTATTCTCGCACTTCCAATCAGTAAGAGACCAATATTTTCCTTTCCTTTCCACATACCAGCTGTGGCTTCACAATAAGACCCATGTTCTCCAAAAGCTCAGTTGTGTTTGAATTGCACAGGTACCCCCTCCAAAATCACAGGAATAACAGACCGGACTCTGCTTCAGAAGGTTTTGCTTGGGCTCATAACCCAAAGCATAGTCCTGAAATGAGATTTTTAGTGGTCAGATGTCTATCTGATGACCCCAGCAGGACATACTGACTAATAGTCTCACTGAAAGCTGGCACTTGGGGGGTTAAAGTTCCTGCTCATATACAGTTAATCTTCCTGCTGCAGTCAGACAAGCTACACATACTGGGCCGGTCTCTGCAAGCCTGGTCATACCAAGACAAGGTCATTATTGTGACAGTTATGTGATTCCTGTGCATCCTCCAAAAGAAGAAATAATTACTGTTTCAGGTTATGTTACACGGACCTCTATATTCTAACAATCCTAATACACAGAGCAAGACACATTACTTCTCTAGTGATATGTACATTATATGCCTGCTATGTGATATATACTCACAGTGTAAAACTTACAGGAAATAACATGGTATATACTACATGTGTAATGTATTAAATGGTATTTTCAATAAGGCTCTCATGTGAACCAATAGGCAGATGTCCCACAACATATAGGGTTTTATCACATCTTATTTGCAGAGAGCACAGCATCCTACAGGAAGCAGGATCAGTTCTGTAATATAATAAGTAACTATAAGATGTCCCAGACTGCCGTCACAATGTCTGATTATTGAATAGGAAAATACCAAGCACGGTCTGTTTTGGTTCCAGTGTAACCCCCAGGATCTGAATAGTCCCACAGCTGGTTTGTGCTGGATATATTGGGCTTGTTGGGTTTTTGTCTATTGCAACTAAAGCAGGTCCAATGAAAAGTAATCACTACAGTAATCTGCATTACATATGTATTTAATGTAACTCCTTTGATGAATGTTACTGAATAAAGAACTTAAACAAGTACAAACGGTTGGGACGGTGTAAAAGCCGGAAAAGAGAACGGGACAAAACAGGCACTTTATAAAATAAACTGATGCCGGTATCACTGGGATGTGTTGTATGGTCTTGAGAACAATATTTAAGAACAAAAACCCATTTGATATTATGCTTTATTAAACTTGTAAGAAACAAAATATCCCCCAGAACACCCTGGAGGTTACAGACCATTTTCTTGACCCGTGAAGTCAAGCCAATTTTAATGAAATTGAGCTTTATCTGTTTAGATGGGATTCCTATGATAATATTTGTATACACATAGGAAACATTATATAATGTGTTTTTTGGCATTAATACTGTTATTAAGAGCTATGACTTGTGGTGTAGGCCATGTTTAAAATATCCTGTATAATACAATGGCTAAAATTACAAAAATACAGCTTTTCTTTTCACTTTACACTCTGGGGTTTTAGCAAAATCTCATAAAATGATTCTACTTATGAAAGTCTGAGATCCTCTGAGGGTGATGATACCAAATATATATAGATCCCATATAATTATACCATAAGCAGACCACATTATTCACCAACAATCCTATAACTTCAGAACAAAACTGTAAAAATATATAATGTCTGAAACAGATAGTTCAAATGTAGTTGGCAAGTTGTATTCCACAAAATTATAACTTAACTCATTTTTCCTAAAATAAAATGTATAAAATATATATAAATATTTCTCTATAGCTCTCTATCTACTTATTGTATCAAGGCACACTAGATACGCACGTCTCCACATGTTATTTTTATCTATGACAGACCCCAAAATAGCAAGAATCCATAAATATTTCCAAAACTGAACTTTTTAGAAGGTTTAGAAGGTAACATTAGAGAGAGACAAATATATATATATCACATATATAGTTGTGAGCATACGAGCTGTTGCTCATGCTTGCGGGCTCGCGGGGGAAGCGAGGGATGCAGTTTGTTCCGCAAATGCAGACCCTGGCAAAGCGAGGGGCCGCATTTGCGGAAGGTGGAGGCTCCAACGTTGGCTGTGTTTGTCAGCAAATGCGGCCCCTCGTGAAGCGAGGTGCCGCATTTGCGGAGCTGGAGGCTCAAAGGCGCCTCATACGCGGTTAAAAAAACACACACACACGACTTAGAAAAAAAACAAACACCTCGGAACCAACCTAAACGTAACAAATACCCACACGCATGAAAAATACTACCATAACGGCGCAACCGTGCGCACCTAAAAACAGTCAAAACACACCAAATACTCACAAAATACACATAAAAAGCTTACCCATAGCAGGGGAGGCAGGACCCATGACCTCTTAAAAGTGAGGTTACACCTCAATTTAAGTCCAAATTCCTGAGTTCAGACACACGAAAATCCCCTAAGCGAGAGAAAAAATGGCCACGGAAAAAATCGAAAACGAGGGTCAAAGACCCAGGACCGCCGAGCCACCTACAACTTACCCAAGAAGGGATCCGAGATAAGCTCGGAAACCCGCATTAAACCCACGGGATCCGAGATAAGCTCGGAGACCTGCATTAACCCCACATTAACCATCGCAGAGGGGTTCCCGATCACACGCGATCGGGGACCCCCGCTGCAATGAAAATTCAAAATTACTGCGTTACAGGTCCTTAAAGGACCATAAAGGTCCTTAAAGGACCCGTTATAAAAAATATATATATATACTGTCACCCTGTCACTCATGGGGGTCAATTTAGACCCCCATAAGTCCTTCAGTAACCCTGTCACTCATGGGGATCAATATAGACCCCCATAAACCCCTAATTAACCCTGTCACTCATGGGGGTCAATACTGACCCACATAAGCCCTTCATTAACCCTGTCACTCATGGGGGTCAATATAGACCCCCATACGCCATTCATTAACCCTGTCACTCATGGGGGTCAATACAGCCCCCATAAACCCCTAATTAACCCTGTCACTCATGGGGGTCAATACAGACCCCCATAAGCCCTTCATTAACCCTGTCACTCATGGGGGTCAATACAGACACCCATAAGCCAATAATTAGCCCTATAATTCATGGGGGTCAATACAGACCCCCATAAGCCAATAATTAACCCTATAATTCATGGGGATCATTACAGACCCCCATAAGCACTTAATTAACCATATAATTCATGGGGGTCAATACAGACCCCCATAAGCACTTAATTAACCCTATAATTCATGGGGGTCAATACAGACCCCCATAAGCACTTCATTAACCCCCTCACTTAGGGCGGTCAATACAGACCCCCATAAGCCCTTCAGTTACCCTGTCACTCATGGGGGTCAATACAAGCCCCCATAAGCACTTCTTTAACCCTGTCACTCATGGTGGTCAATACAGACCCCCATAAGCCCTTCATTAACCTCCTCACTCAGGGGGGTCAATATAGACCCCCATAAGCCCTTCATTAACCCTGTCACTAATGGGGGTTAATACAGACCCCCATAAGCCCTTCAATAACCCTGTCACTCATGGGGGTCAATACAGGCCCCATAAGCACTTCATTAACCCTGTCACTCACGGGGGTCAATATAAACCCCCATAAGCCATTTATTAACCCTGTCACTCATGGGAATCAATACAGACTTCCATAAGCACTTAATTAACTGTGTCACTTATAGGGTTCAATACAGACCCCATAAGCACTTCATTAACCCCTCACTCAGGGGGGTCAATATAGACCCCCATAAGCCCTTCATTAACCCTGTCACTAATGGGGGTTAATACAGACCCCCATAAGCCCTTCAATAACCCTGTCACTCATGGGGGTCAATATAGACCCCATAAGCCATTTATTAACCCTGTCACTCATGGGGGTCAATACTGATGCCCATAAGCCCTTCATTAACCCTGTCACTCATGGGGGTCAATACAGACTTCCATAAGAACTTAAAAAACTGTGTCACTTATGGGGTTCAATACAGACCCCATAAGCCATTCATTAACCCCCTCATTAAGGGGGGGTCAATATAGACCCCCATAAGCCCTTCATTAACCCCTTTCACTGATGGGGGTCAATACAGACCCCCATAAGCCCTTCATTAACCCTTTCACTCACGGGGGTCAATACAGGCACCCATAAGCACTTCTTTTACCCTGTCACTCATGGGGGTCAATATACACACCCATAAGCCCTTCATTAACCTTGTCACTCATGGGGGTTGATACAGACCCCTATAAGCACTTAATTAACTTCCCTTACTAATGGGGGTCAATACAAACCCCCATAAACCCCTAATTAACCCTGTCACTCATGGGGGTCAATATAGAGCACCATAAACCTCTAATTTAACCTGTCATTCAAGGGGTTCAGTACAGACCCCCATAAGCCCTTCATTAACCCTGTCACTCATGGGGGTCAATACAGACCCCCATAAGCACTTCATTAACCCCCTCACTTAGGGAGGTCAATACAGACCCCCATCAGCTCTTCAGTTACCCTGTCACTCATGGGGGTCAATACAGGCCCCCATAAGCACTTCTTTAACCCTGTCACTCATGGGGGTCAATACAGACCCCCATAAGCCCTTCATTAACCCTGTCACTCATGGAGGTCAATACAGGCCCCCATAAGCCCTTCATTAACCTCCCCACTCAGTGGGTCAATATAGACCCCCATAAGCCCTTCATTAACCCTGTCACTAATGGGGGTTAATACAGACCTCCATAAGCCCTTCAATAACCCTGTCACTCATGGGGGTCAATACAGGCCCCATAAGCACTTCATTAACCCTGTCACTCACGGGGTCAATATAGACCCCCATAAGCCATTTATTAACCCTGTCACTCATGGGGGTCAATACTGATGCCCATAAACCCTTCATTAACCCTGTCACTCATGGGAATCAATATAGACTTCCATAAGCACTTAATTAACTGTGTCACTTATGCGGTTCAATACAGACCCCATAAGCACTTCATTAACCCCCTCACTCAGGGGGGTCAATATAGACCCCCATAAGCACTTCATTAACCCTGTCACTAATGGGGGTTAATACAGACCCCCATAAGCCCTTCAATAACCCTGTCACTCATGGGGGTCAATATAGACCCCCATAAGCCATTTGTTAACCCTGTCACTCATGGGGTTCAATATTGATGCCCATAAGCCCTTCATTAACCCTTTCACTCATGGGGGTTAATACAGACTTCCATAAGCACTTCATTAACAGTGTCACTTATGGGGTTCAATACTGACCCCATAAGCCATTCATTAACCCCCTCACTCAGGGGGGGTCAATATAGACCCCCATAAGCCCTTCATTAACCCTGTCACTGATGGGGGTCAATACAGACCCCCATAAGCCCTTCATTAACCTGTCACTCATGGGGGTCAATACAGGCACCCATAAGCACTTCTTTAACCCTGTCACTCATGGGGGTCAATATACACACCCATAAGCCCTTCATTAACCCTGTCACTCATGGGGGTTGATACAGACCCCTATAAGCACTTAATTAACTTCTCTTACTAATGGGGGTCAATACAAACCCCCATAAACCCCTAATTAACCCTGTCACTCATGGTGGTCAATATAGAGCACCATAAGCACTTAATTAACCCCCTCACTCATGGGGGTCAATATAGACCCCCATAAACCCCTAATTTACCCTGTCATTCATGTGGTTCAATACAGACCACCATAAGCCCTTCATTAACCCTGTCACTCATGGGGGTCAATATACACCCCCATAAGCACTAAATTAACCCTGTCACTCAGGAGGGTCAATACAGCCCCCCATAAGCCCTTAATTAACCCCCTCACTCGTGGGGGTCAGTAGAGACCACCATAAACCCCTAATTAACCCTGTCACTCATGGGGGTCAATATACACCCCCATAAGCCCTTCAATAACCCTGTCACTCATGGGGGTCAATAGAGACCCCTATAAGCACTTAATTAACCCCCTCACTCATGGTGGTCAATACAGATCCCCATAAACTGCTAATTAACCCTGTCACTCATGGGGGCCCATACAGACCCTCATAAGCCTCTATTTAACCCATCAGTCTTATAAGGGTATATTAAGACCATTATGGGCCTGTTACAACCCAACATTAACCACATAAGTGCCATGACGTTCCTCAAGAACCATCATGACACTAAGTATAAACACTACACTGCACTATACCCCCCCAATAAAACATTAAATATCAACTAAACAGCCTCTACACTAACCTATTAACACCTACACTACCTACCTATCCCTAATATTCCCCACCACTTTAATTACAGAAAATAAAAAAGCCTAAAGTCACAAAAAATAAAAAATCTACATTACAGAAAATAAAAACAAAACATTACACTTCCCCCACTACACAAAAAAATATTACACACCTGAAAAGGATATACATATAATACATACACTACAATACATACAATATAATACATACAATATAAAACAATACAATACAATTAAATACAATGCAATTAAACACAATGCAATTAAATACAATGCAATTAAATACAATACAATAAACCCCTATCTAAAATACAATACATTCTATCTATCTAATATACATCCCCCAATCTATCTAAATAAATACCATAATCTAATATACATCCTATCTATATAATATACATCCCACAATCTATCTAAATACCATAATCTAATATACAATACATGCTATGCTATCTATATAAAACACATACCACTAGCTAACATACAATAAATGCTATCTATATATAAAATAATCTAATTCTAAGCTAAAATAAAATAATTAAGACCACTTGCCTTTGCAGATGTCCATTCAGATCAGCCACCAAGGGGAAAAAAAATATTATACTCACCTTTCCGGCATGTCCCGTCCTTATTCGGCACCTGTTAATAAAAACATAAGATTAATACACATACATAAACATAAAAACTAAATAAAATAAACATAATCTACATTGTACTTACCTCCCCGCGATGTCTCCGGCCTCCTCCTCCTCTTCTTCTGCCACACCCCGATGCTAATGAGGCTCCCGCAGACTAACATCCCTAAAATCCCACTCTGATTGGATAATGCACCTGTCAATCTTTATTTAAACCATTCACAAGGCACAGATGCCTTCAGCCAATCACAATGGAATACACCCCCACAGGGTGATTGGCTGGAGGCATATGCGCATTCTGATTGGTTGCACTCACAATAGCCAATCACAATGGAATACATCCCCATGTACTGATTGGTGAAGGATTTGCGCCTTCTCATTGGCTATTGTTAATGTCAATCAGTATTTCAGCCAATGGGAAGGCGCAGATGTCTTCACCAATCGGTACGTGGGGGTGTATTCCATTGGGATTGGCTGATGGCAATAAAGTCTTCGGATTGGTTCAAATAAAGATTGACAGGAGCTTTATCCAATCAGCGTGGTATTTTGGGGTGTACCCTTTCTCATTGGTTCACAATTGGTGTCTTCTCATTGGCTGAATTTGATAGACAGCGTTTTTAGCCAATTAGAAGCCGCCATTGTCAATTTTATTCTGGAACACTCTGTAGGAAGCACATTAGCATCGGAGACATCCACTAGGGCGGATGTGTGTTGTTTTTTGTTTTTTTTAAAGAGCGCAGATGCTTCCGGGGCAGAACACATAGCGGGGAGGTAAGTATAATGTAGATTGTGTTTATTTTACTTTGTTTCATGTTTATGTATGTGTGCTAATGTAATGTTTTTTTTTAACAGGGGCCGCGCCGCAGAAGCAAAGATGAAGGACGTGACATGCTGGGAAGGGACATGCTGGAAAGTTGAGTAGAACAATTAGAATATTTAGAATGTTTAGTTATTTTATGTAAACGTGTTGTAGTAATTTTTTAAAATCTTTTTTACCCTGGGTTGGTGATCTGAAGAAACATCTCAAAGGTAAGTGGTCTGAATTATTTTATTGTAGCTTAGAATTAGGGTTGCTATATAGAGATAGCATGTACTGCATATTAGATAGATAGAGGGATGTATAGTACATAGATAGTATTTATTGTGTATTAGATAGATAGGGGATGTATATTAGATATGGGGGATGTATATTAGATATGCGGGATGTATATTAGATAGGGGTGTATTGTATTGTATTATATTGTATGTATTATATGTATTTCCTTTTGTGACTTAGGTTGTTTTTTTTCTGTAATGTACAATTTTTATTTTTGGTGATTTTAGGTTTTTAGGTTTTTTAATTTTATGTAATGTAGATTTTGGAATTTTGATAACTTTAGTTTTTCGGATTTGTGTAATTACAGTGGTGGGGAGGGGGTTATTAAGGGGTAGGTAGGTAGGTAGTGTAGGTGTTAATAGGTTAGTGTAAAAGGTTTAGTTGATATTTAATGTTTTATTGGGGGGTATAGTGCAGTGTAGAGTTTATACTTAGTGTCATGATGGTCCTTGAGGACTGTCATGGCACTTATGTGGTTAATGTTGGATTGTAACAGGCCCATAATGGTCATAATATACCCTTATGGGACTGATGGGGTTATAGAGGCTTATGAGGGTCTGGATAGACCCCCAAAAGTGACCGGGTTAAAATGGTGTAGTGCTTACACTTTGGGTCATGAGAGTCCTGGATGACCCTCATGGCACTTATAGTGTTATTACATGCGTTCATTACTGTGTTAGAGGGGTCTATATAGTTGAGGCACACAGTACACTCACATTGTGTGGCAAACAGCATTTCAACACTTTCTTTTATTGACCGCTTCACAGTAACAGACCAATATCCCCGTTTAATGCACCGCAAACAACCGCAAACAGTTCCTTTGAAACAACCGCAAACTCCCCATTTGCACAAGGTTGGATACCAAGCTAGCCATGTCCCGTTCCTTGTCCTCACTGATGTCATTAAAGGTCTCTTCTTCCACCCAGCCACCAAGGGTCCCCGAAAGGGGACAACAAGCCCCCCTGGGATGCCTGCTGTGTTTGGTCTTCCACCTCCTCAAAGCCACCTTCCTCCTCTGACCTCTTCTTCAGACTCCCAGAGTCTGGGGGCTTCCACTGCCCAGCATGAAATATTATACACAGGTTAGAGTCTGGGGGCTTCCACTGCCCAGCATGGAATATTATACAAAGGTCAGAGTCTGGGGGCTTCCACTGCCCAGCATGGAATATTATACACAGGTCAGAGTCTGGGGGCTTCCACTGCACAGCATGGAATATTATACACAGGTCAGAGTCTGGGGGCTTCCACTGCCCAGCATGGAATATTATACACAGGTCAGAGTCTGGGGGCTTCCACTGCCCAGCATGGAATACTATACACAGGTCAGAGTCTGGGGGCTTCCACTGCACAGCATGGAATATTATACACAGGTTAGAGTCTGGGGGCTTCCACTGCCCAGCATGGAATATTATACACAGGTCAGAGTCTGGGGGCTTCCACTGCACAGCATGGAATATTATACACAGGTCAGAGTCTGGGGGCTTCCACTGCTCAGCATGGAATATTATACACAGGTCAGAGTCTGGGGGCTTCCACTGCACAGCATGGAAGATTATACGCGTTGCCTCTGTCTGCGTTATTATAAGGTGTGTACTGTTAAGTAGTACTATTCCTATTGGTTTAATCCCTGTTACGTTACCTATCAGGGGACGTGTATATGGCATGGATTTTTGGAACAGGGAGATGGAAAAAGATGCTTGGTCGGACCTCCTACTTCGAATTTGGGACACTACACGTGCAATCTAAGGTGCCACCAGATAGGAGAGGTGTATTAAGTTGTACTACTCATTCCTATCAGTTTAATACCTGTTAAGTTACCTGTCAGGGGACGTGTATATGGCATGGATTTTTGGAACAGGGAGATGGAAAAAGATGCTTGGTTGGACCTCCTACTTCGAATTTGGGGCACTGCACGTGCAATCTAAGGTGCCACCAGATAGGAGAGGTGTATTAAGTTGTACTACTCATTCCTATCAGTTTAATACCTGTTACGTCACCTATCAGGGGACGTGTATATGGCATGGAATTTTGGAACAGGGAGATGGAAAAAGATGCTTGGTCGGTTCTCCCACTTAGAAATTTGGGGCACTGCGCGTGCAATCTAAGGTGCCACCAAATAGGAGTGGTGTATTATGTTGTACTATTCATTCCTATCAGTTTAATACCTGTTACGTCACCTATCTTTCCTCCCAATAGCACATTCTATGTCATCAACCGGCATTGGTATATTTAGAGAACCACACTTTAAGGCCCTTAACCGGGGACAAAGTGGCTTGGCTATCAGAATTGCCTCAGAGCCTTAAAAACTCACGAAACCCCCTAATCAGACACTCACTATCATACTGGAAATGGGCCAAGAAACACACGGGTTTGTTCCCTGGATCCACCAAAATGACCCCAATTCTTGACCACCCTCAGGCACCGAAACACATGAGCACAACATCACAACACTGGTGGAGGTCAAGGAAACTAGATAGACTGGGAGACTGGTTAGTAAAGGGCCAGATGCTCACCTATGAGGAACTGAGGGACAAGCATGAGCTACCGCTGTCAGAACATTACAATTACTGTAGGCTGAGGCATTTCACACACTCCCTGACGCAGAAACAGGGTACACCGGTATTAAATTGGTTCTCCAAAATTTGTAAAGATAAACCTCTATCAAGGGGGATCATTGGGTCACTTTACAAATATAAAACATTTGTTACTGGTTGAAGCGACACTGGGGGAAGGACCCGAGTGGGGGAGCCCTGGAGACCCTTCAGAAGCAACCGGCGGCAAAATCATCCCAGGAAAGGAGAGGTCGCTTACTGACCCTGCCCTAGGGTTACCCAAGGGTGATTGCCTAGGTTAGATATTGTAAATAATAAGCTAATACTGCTGGAGGGATGATAGCTAATAGGACTTTGGTGTTTCCTGCAGATATACTCTTTACTATTGTCTGTTTTACCATGTTTTAGGTATCTCTAAAATTGCAATCACAATAAAAAATAAGAAAAATTATTAACCTAAAAAGTAAAAATAAGAAGGAATAGCCAGCTAACTTTCACAAAATGTCTTTATTGTAAATATGTATTTTTGCACAACTGTTATGCAAGACTGATCAACAATGCTTTATTTTTCATTACATGCTGTACGCCTTCTGACAATAAAAGAATTTAAATGCAAAAATGAGGTATTGTTGCACCGACCTGAAACTGCATACTACGGATGCACTAGATATGAGTGTCACTGTGCACTGGCAAAAGTTGGCAGACTAGATGCAATAGGCCTCACACACACGCCTTTAGGCAGGCTACTGATATTCAATCGATTACAGTAAAAAAAGGGTTGTTTTATTTCACTGCACACTACGGTTGCACTAGATATGAGTGTCACTGTGCAGTGGCAAAAGTTGGCAGACTAGATGCAATAGGCCTCACACACACGCCTGTAGGCAGGTTTCTGATATTCAATCGATTACAGTAAAAAAAGGGTTGTTTTATTTCACTGCACATTACGGTGGCACTAGATATGAGTGTCACTGCGTACTGGCAAAAGTTGGCAGGCTAAATGCAATACGCCTCACACACACGCCTGTAGGCAGGCTACTGATATTCAATTGATTACAGTAAAAAAAGGGTTGTTTGATTTCATTGCACACTACGGTGGCACTAGATATGAGTGTCATTGTGCACTGGCAAAAGTTGGCAGACTAGATGCAATAGGCTTCACACACACGCCTTTAGGCAGGCTACTGATATTCAATCGATTACAGTAAAAAAAGGGTTGTTTTATTTCACTGTACACTACGGTTGCACTAGATATGAGTGTCACTGGGCACTGGCAAAAGTTGGCAGACTAGATGCAATAGGCCTCACACACACGCCTTGAGGCAGGCTACTGATATTCAATCGATTACAGTAAAAAAAGGGTTGTTTTATTTCACTGCACACTACGGTTGCACTAGATATGAGTGTCACTGTGCAGTGGCAAAAGTTGGCAGACAAGATGCAATAGGCCTCACACACACGCCTGTAGGCAGGTTTCTGATATTCAATCGATTACAGTAAAAAAAGGGTTGTTTTATTTCACTGCACATTACGGTGGCACTAGATATGAGTGTCACTGCGTACTGGCAAAAGTTGGCAGGCTAAATGCAATACGCCTCACACACACGCCTGTAGGCAGGCTACTGATATTCAATTGATTACAGTAAAAAAAGGGTTGTTTGATTTCATTGCACACTACGGTGGCACTAGATATGAGTGTCATTGTGCACTGGCAAAAGTTGGCAGACTAGATGCAATAGGCCTCACACACACGCCTTTAGGCAGGCTACTGATATTCAATCGAATACAGTAAAAAAAGGGTTGTTTTATTTCACTGAACAATACGGTGGCACTAGATATGAGTGTCATTGCGCACTGGCAAAAGTTGGCAGACTAGATAAAATAGGCCTCACACACACGCCTGTAGGCAGGCTACTGATATTTAATCGATTACAGTAAAAAAAGGGTTGTTTTATTTCACTGCACACTATGGTGGCACTAGATATGAGTGTCATTGTGCACTGGCAAAAGTTGGTAGACTAGGTGCAAAACGGCTCACACACACGCCTTTAGGCAAGCTACTGATATTCAATCGATTACAGTAAAAAAAGGGTTGTTTTATTTCACTGCACACTACAGTTGCACTAGATATGAGTGTCACTGCGCACTGGCAAAAGTTGGCAGACTAGATGCAATAGGCCTCACACACACTCCTTTAGGCAGGCTACTGATATTCAATTGATTACAGTAAAAAAGGTGTTGTATTATTTTACTGCACACTACGGTTGCACTAGATATGAGTGTCACTGCGCACTGACAAAAGTTGGAAGACTAGATGCAATAGGCCTCACACACACGCCTGTAGGCAGGCTACTGATATTCAATCGATTACAGTAAAAAAAGGGTTGTTTGCTTTCACTGCACACTACGGTGGCACTAGATATGAGTGTCACTGCGCACTGGCAAAAGTTGGCAGACTTAATGCAATAGGCCTCACACACACGCCTTTAGGCAGGCTACTGATATTCAATCGATTACAGTGAAAAAAGGGTTGTTTTATTTCACTGCACACTACGGATGCACTAGATATGATTGTCACTGTGCACTGGCAAAAGTTGGCAGACTAGATGCAATAGGCCTCACACACACGCCTGTAGGCAGATTTCTAATATTCAATCGATTACAGTAAAAAAAGGGTTGTTTTATTTCACTGCACACTACGGTTGCACTAGATATGAGTGTCACTGTGCACTGGCAAAAGTTGACAGACTAGATGCAATAGGCCTCACACACACGCCTGTAGGCAGGCTACTGATATTCAATCGAATAAATTAAAAAAAGGGTTGTTTTATTTCACTGAACAATACGGTGGCACTAGATATGAGTGTCATTGCGCACTGGCAAAAGTTGGCAGGCTAAATGCAATACGCCTCACACACACGCCTGTAGGCAGGCTACTGATATTCAATCGAATAAATTAAAAAAAGGGTTGTTTTTTTTTACTGAACAATATGGTGGCACTAGATATGAGTGTCATTGCGCACTGGCAATAGTTGGCAGGCTAAATGCAATACGCCTCACACACACGCCTGTAGGCAGCTACTGATATTCAATCGATTACAGTAAAAAAAGGGTTGTTTGATTTCATTGCACACTACGGTGGCACTAGATATGAGTGTCACTGTGCACTGGCAAAAGTTGACAGACTAGATGCAATAGGCCTCACACACACGCCTGTAGGCAGGCTACTGATATTCAATCGAATACAGTAAAAAAAGGGTTGTTTTATTTCACTGAACAATACGGTGGCACTAGATATGAGTGTCATTGCGCACTGGCAAAAGTTGGCAGACTAGATGCAATAGGCCTCACACACACACCTGTAGGCAGGCTACTGATATTTAATCGATTACAGTAAATAAAGGGTTGTTTTATTTCACTGCACACTACGGTGGCACTAGATATGAGTGTCATTGTGCACTGGCAAAAGTTGGCAGACTAGGTGCAAAAGGGCTCACACACATGCCTTTAGGCAAGCTACTGATATTCAATCGATTACAGTAAAAAAAGTTTTTTTTTATTTCACTGCACACTACGGTGGCACTAGATATGAGTGTCACTGTGCACTGGCAAAAGTTGGCAGACTAGATGCAATAGGCCTCACACACGCCTTTAGGCAGGCTACTGATATTCAATTGATTACAGTAAAAAAAGTGTTGTATTATTTTACTGCACACTACGGTTGCTCTAGATATGAGTGTCACTGCGCACTGGCAAAAGTTGGCAGACTAGATGCAATAGGCCTCACACACATGCCTGTAGGCAGGCTACTGATATTCAATCAATTACAGTAAAAAAAGGGTTGTTTTATTTCACTGCACACTACGGTTGAACTAGATATGAGTGTCACTGCGCACGGCAAAAGTTGGAAGACTAGATGCAATATGCCTCACACACACGCCTTTAGGCAGGCTACTGATATTCAATCGATCACAGTAAAAAAAGGGTTGTTTTATTTCACTGCACACTACGGATGCACTAGATATGAGTGTCACTTTGCACTGGCAAAAGTTGGCAGACTAGATGCAATAGGCCTCACACACACGCCTGTAGGCAGGCTACTGATATTCAATCGATTACAGTAAAAAAAGGGTTGTTTGCTTTCACTGCACACTACGGTGGCACTAGATATAAGTGTCACTGCGCACTGGCAAAAGTTGGCAGACTTAATGCAATAGGCCTCACACACACGCCTTTAGGCAGGCAACTGATATTCAATCGATTACAGTAAAAAAAGGTTGTTTTATTTCACTGCACACTACGGTTGCACTAGATATGAGTGTCACTGCGCACTGGCAAAAGTTGGCAGACTAGATGCAATAGGCCTCACACACACGCCTGTAGGCAGGCTACTGATATTCAATCGATTACAGTAAAAAAAGGTTGTTTTATTTCACTGCACACTACGGTGGCACTAGATATGAGTGTCACTGCGCACTGGAAAAGTTGGTAGGCTAAATGCAATACGCCTCACACACACGCCTGTAGGCAGGCTACTGATAATTAATCGATTACAGTAAAAAAAAGGTTTTTTTATTTCACTGCACACTACGGTTGCACTAGATATGAGTGTCACTGCGCACTGGCAAAAGTTGGCAGACTAGATGCAATAGGCCTCACACACACATGCCTTTAGGCAGGCTACTGATATTCAATTGATTACAGTAAAAAAAGGGTTGTTTTATTTCACTGCACACTACGGTTGCACTAGTTATGAGTGTCACTGTGCACTGGCAAAAGTTGGCAGACTAGAATCAATAGGCCTCACACACACGTCTGCAGGCAGACTACTGATATTCAATCGATTACAGTAAAAAAAAGGGTTGTTTTATTTCACTGTACACTACGGTTGCACTAAATATGAGTGTCACTGTGCACTGGCAAAAGTTGGCAGACTAGATGCAATAGGCCTTACACACGCCTGTAGGCAGGCTATTGATATTCAATCGATTACAGTAAAAAAAGGGTTGTTTTATTTCACTGCATAATACGGTTGCACTAGATATGAGTGTCACTGTGCACTAGCAAAAGTTGGCAGACTAGATGCAATAGGCCTCACACACACGCCTTTAGGCAGGCTACTGATTTTCAATCGATTACAGTAAAAAAAGGGTTGTTTTATTTCACTGCACACTACGGATGCACTACATATGAGTGTCACTGTGCACTGGCAAAAGTTGGCAGACTAGATGCAATAGGCCTCACACACACGCCTGTAGACAGGCTACAGATATTCAATCGATTACACTAAAAAAAGGGTTGTTTTATTTCACTGCACACTACGGTGGCACTAGATATGAGTGTCATTGCGCACTGGCAAAAGTTGGCAGACTAGATGCAATAGGCCTCACTCACGCCTTAAGGCAGGCTACCGATATTCAATCGAATACAGTAAAAAAAGGGTTGTTTTATTTCACTGCACACTATGGTGGCACTAGTTATGAGTGTCACTGCGCACTGGCAAAAGTTGGCAGACTAGATGCAATAGGCCTCACACACACGCCTGTAGGCAGGCTACTGATATTCAATCGATTACAGTAAAAAAAAGGGTTGTTTTATTTCACTGCACACTACGGTGGCACTAGATATGAGTGTCACTGCGCACTGGCAAAAGTTGGCAGACTTAATGCAATAGGCCTCACACACACGCCTTTAGGCAGGCTACTGATATTCAATCGATTACAGTGAAAAAAGGGTTGTTTTATTTCACTGCACACTACGGATGCACTAGATATGAGTGTCACTGCGCACTGGCAAAAGTTGGCAGACTAGATGCAATAGGCCTCACACACACGCCTGTAGGCAGATTTCTAATATTCAATCGATTACAGTAAAAAAAGGGTTGTTTTATTTCACTGCACACTACGGTTGCACTAGATATGAGTGTCACTGTGCACTGGCAAAAGTTGACAGACTAGATGCAATAGGCCTCACACACACGCCTGTAGGCAGGCTACTGATATTCAATCGAATAAATTAAAAAAAGGGTTGTTTTATTTCACTGAACAATACGGTGGCACTAGATATGAGTGTCATTGCGCACTGGCAAAAGTTGGCAGGCTAAATGCAATACGCCTCACACACACGCCTGTAGGCAGCTACTGATATTCAATCGATTACAGTAAAAAAAGGGTTGTTTGATTTCATTGCACACTACGGTGGCACTAGATATGAGTGTCACTGTGCACTGGCAAAAGTTGACAGACTAGATGCAATAGGCCTCACACAAACGCCTGTAGGCAGGCTACTGATATTCAATCGAATACAGTAAAAAAAGGGTTGTTTTATTTCACTGAACAATACGGTGGCACTAGATATGAGTGTCATTGCGCACTGGCAAAAGTTGGCAGACTAGATGCAATAGGCCTCACACACACACCTGTAGGCAGGCTACTGATATTTAATCGATTACAGTAAATAAAGGGTTGTTTTATTTCACTGCACACTACGGTGGCACTAGATATGAGTGTCATTGTGCACTGGCAAAAGTTGGCAGACTAGGTGCAAAAGGGCTCACACACATGCCTTTAGGCAAGCTACTGATATTCAATCGATTACAGTAAAAAAAGTGTTGTATTATTTTACTGCACACTACGGTTGCTCTAGATATGAGTGTCACTGCGCACTGGCAAAAGTTGGCAGACTAGATGCAATAGGCCTCACACACATGCCTGTAGGCAGGCTACTGATATTCAATCAATTACAGTAAAAAAAGGGTTGTTTTATTTCACTGCACACTACGGTTGCACTAGATATGAGTGTCACTGCGCACTGGCAAAAGTTGGCAGACTAGATGCAATAGGCCTCACACACATGCCTGTAGGCAGGCTACTGATATTCAATCGATTACAGTAAAAAAAGGTTGTTTTATTTCACTGCACACTACGGTGGCACTAGATATGAGTGTCACTGCGCACTGGAAAAGTTGGTAGGCTAAATGCAATACGCCTCACACACACGCCTGTAGGCAGGCTACTGATATTCAATCGATTACAGTAAAAAAAAGGTTTTTTTATTTCACTGCACACTACGGTTGCACTAGATATGAGTGTCACTGCGCACTGGCAAAAGTTGGCAGACTAGACGCAATAGGCCTCACACACACATGCCTTTAGGCAGGCTACTGATATTCAATTGATTACAGTAAAAAAAGGGTTGTTTTATTTCACTGCACACTACGGTTGCACTAGTTATGAGTGTCACTGTGCACTGGCAAAAGTTGGCAGACTAGAATCAATAGGCCTCACACACACGTCTGCAGGCAGGCTACTGATATTCAATCGATTACAGTAAAAAAAAGGGTTGTTTTATTTCACTGTACACTACGGTTGCACTAAATATGAGTGTCACTGTGCACTAGCAAAAGTTGGCAGACTAGATGCAATAGGCCTCACACACACGCCTTTAGGCAGGCTACTGATTTTCAATCGATTACAGTAAAAAAAGGGTTGTTTTATTTCACTGCACACTACGGATGCACTACATATGAGTGTCACTGTGCACTGGCAAAAGTTGGCAGACTAGATGCAATAGGCCTCACACACACGCCTGTAGACAGGCTACAGATATTCAATCGATTACAGTAAAAAAAGGGTTGTTTTATTTCACTGCACACTACGGTGGCACTAGATATGAGTGTCATTGCGCACTGGCAAAAGTTGGCAGACTAGATGCAATAGGCCTCACTCACGCCTTAAGGCAGGCTACCGATATTTAATCGAATACAGTAAAAAAAGGGTTGTTTTATTTCACTGCACACTACGGTGGCACTAGTTATGAGTGTCACTGCGCACTGGCAAAAGTTGGCAGACTAGATGCAATAGGCCTCACACACACGCCTGTAGGCATGCTACTGATATTCAATCGATTACAGTAAAAAAAAGGGTTGTTTTATTTCACTGCACACTACGGTTGCACTTGATATGAGTGTCACTGCGCACTGGCAAAAGTTGGCAGACTAGATGCAATAGGTCTCACACACACGCCTTTAGGCAGGCTACTGATATTCAATCGATTACAGTAAAAAAAGGGTTGTTTTATTTCACTGCACACTACGGTTGCACTAGATATGAGTGTCACTGTGCACTGACAAAAGTTGGCATACTAGATGCAATAGGCCTCACACACACGCCTGTAGGCAGGCTACTGATATTCAATCGATTACAGTAAAAAAAGGGTTGTTTTATTTCACTGCACACTACGGTGGCACTAGATATGAGTGTCACTGCTCACTGGCAAAAGTTGGCAGACTAGATGCAATAGGCCTCACACACACGCCTGTAGGCAGGCTACTGATATTCAATCGATTACAGTAAAAAAAAGGTTGTTTTTTTTCACTGCACACTACGGTTACACTTGATATGAGTGTCACTGCGCATTGGCAAAAGTTGGCAGACTAGATGCAATAGGCCTCACACACACGCCTTTAGGCAGGCTACTGATATTCAATCGATTACAGTAAAAAAAGGGTTGTTTTATTTCACTGCACACTACGGTGTCACTTGATATGAGTGTCACTGTGCACTGGCAAAAGGTTGCAGACTAGATGCAATAGGCCTCACACACACGCTAGCAGGCTGCAAATGCAATTAGATTAATCAAAAAAAAGTAATAAGATAAAATAAAAAGGGCTTTTTTGGTTGCTGTCCTTGCAGCAGATATCAAAGGAGTCCTTCATGTGTGTAGTTAAAGCTAAATACACAGCCTGGCTATCTATTTCCCTATTAAATCAGCAGAAAGAAATAATAAAAGAAAATAAATGACGTTCTAGCTCAAAAAAGGGCTTTTTGGTTTGATGTCCTTGCAGCAGATATCAAAGGAGTCCTTCAGGTGTGTAGTTAAAGCTAAATACACAGCCTGGCTATCTATTTCCCAATTAAATCAAGAGCAGGTAGAATATATGTCCTCTCTCCACAAATGCAGCTACAGAATGATTCTAAAATGGAGGCTGTCATACAGATGGAAGGCTCTGGAAGGAAGTGTTTGCTGCTGATTGGCTGGAATGTGTCTGCTGACTGTATGGTGCAGGGTCAAAGTTTCCTCAATGATAAAGAAAAGGGGGGGGACCGAAAAGCGCATATGTTCGCCGTTCGTTGCGAACGCGAAGATGCGAAAATCGCCGCGAATAGTTATCCGGCGAACTGTTCGGGACATCACTAATTGTGGCCAATGAAAACCAGTGTTCATACCAACCAGTGATGGAGGCCTAACAGTACCTATAACACTGAGGCCTACAATGTCTTAATCTGCCATGTACACAATAAAACTACAATTTAATTAATTAGTCAAAATTGAGTGAGGGAAGCCAGCAAACAGAAAATGATCACTGATTAATATTTTGATTGGCTTCTTTTTCTATAACGGAAGAGATCCAAGAGAAAAAATACATTTTCAATGAGACAAATGAGGACAGAGAAGATACAAATGGCCATTAGTGTTGCATGTGGTGTTGAGATCACATTATAACACATTGGATCTTAGATGTTGAGGAATTCATCGTAGGTCATTATTTAAATCAGTGACATATTGTGGCAATGACGCCTTGACATGTTAGTAGAGAAATACAGAGTTTAATTCATCTTATAGATATCTGAACATGATATGATAATTTTGAACTTAAAATTCATTAAACAGGTTCCAAATATGGTATAATCTTGTACTATAGGTAATAATAAATATTTTATCAATTGAATGCTGCTAAAAAATATATTTTACTTACAGTAAAATATCATTGAAGTCTACCATTTTAAGCTGTCAGTCAGCCTTTTTTGATCCACCTACAAAACAAAATGGTCCTTTAAATTAAGTTAGCTGTCAGTTATATTAATGATTGAATATATTAGGTTTTCCTCCCTATAAAACACATACTATATATAAGATCAGGTGCAGGTTAGTAATAGAGAGCTTCACTTGTTATTACATTTTAAAAATGTTACAATGGCGGACATACAATTATTACATGGATTATACGTCTTACCTTAGTGAATACTGCACAGATTTGTTGGAGTCTTTGTCTTCTTTAGAAATGTTGATCTTAATGACCAGTTGTTACCTTTTATGTTTTTAATAAATACCTGTGTACCTTATTGTAGATAGATACATCCAATGCCATATCCAATAGGACATGTTTCATGGCTCAAAGCACAGCCTGCCTATTACTAGGTTGCCAGCTGACCATAAGATTATGATGTTATGGGTCTCACCAGTGACATCATAATAAAGCTAGCAGTGACATCATAGTACAGTCAGATCTACAAAAACTGGACTGGCCTGAAGGAGACACCATTCACTCATGATCAATTCAGCTTGGAGAATAAGAGATTAAAGAACTTGAGAACTTCAGAGTAAAGAAGCCATATCACATGGATGGCGGAGCAGCGGGCACATGGACTTGCCACAGAAGAAGATCTGGCAGCATCTCTTACAGTATATGTCAGTGGATGGCCTTCTTGGGGCTCCAGTGAGGAGAGTAGCTATCAGAATGGCTGGATGACCTGGTCTGGGAAGCGCTCTTTGTGGAAGTGCAGCATGAAGGCTTGATGGCTCCGACTCTTGCATTACAACGGCATACCTACTACAGGCTAGAGTTAATGGAAGTACTCCAGGAGGTACTGCAGGTGGATTCAATATGTGGCATTTGGACTTTAGAAAGGGGGTTGATCCTGTATAATCAGCACTGCCAAGAATTGTGACTAGAACCAGGGTCCAGGTCCAGGTGTTGCTCATTCTTTTGAAGGGGTATTAAGTCAGAGTAAATATTTTGGAGAAAAATGTAAATACACTAGCTTTCTGCAAATTACAGGTAACGCCATTGTAGATTAGTAAAAACTTTTCATACTTGTAACAAAATAACTTGAGTGTAAATGTAAGATAGGAATATAAAAGTGTTTTTAGAGAATATATATATATATATATACTAGCGAATTGCCCGTCAAAAAATGACGGTAATGAAATTGTAAGGTAGCTAATGCTGTTTGGTGTGTAATAATGAAATATATAATACATTAATAAATGAATATACTTTACCTATTTTGAAGCATTGTGTTGAAGAGCTGCAATCTGTGTTGATGTTGCTGCAGCATTAGTGGTGTGGAGCTGCTGTGTAAGCGTGGTGAATGTGTGCAGTGTAATAGTGTGCATGCGCAAGACCAAACCGTTAGCGTAGTTGTGTACTTTCGCATTGGTGTAAAATGGCGGGTAATGTGTGGTATGCGTCTTAGCGGATCATCCGTACGTCGTTTAATGGCGGGTAATTGTGCTTTGCGTCTTAGCGGAGTATCCGAAGGTCTTTTATGTTGTTTTGCAAGTTTCTTGTGGTGTTTTGCGTGTTTAGAGTGCTGAAGCCTTGTTTTCGTTTTGTTCGGCGGCCATTTTTTCTGTCGCTTAGAGAGTTTTTGAGTGTCTAAACTCTTTTATTTTGAGTAAATGAAGGTGTAATTTGCTTTTTTGAGGTCCTGGATGCTCCCTCTTGCTGTAGGTAAGCTTTTTATGTGTGTGTTGTGTGTATTTATTGTGTTTTGAATTTTGTAATGTTCGCGAGTTGCCTTTGATTGTTGCAAGGTCGTAATGTGTGGTAACATGTCTCGTATGTTGTTTGCGTTGAAAGGTAAAGTTTGAGAGCGTCCTAGTTGGTGTGTCGTGTTGTTTGTGTGGTCGCGGTTGTTGTGTGGTTGTTTGCGTTTGAACGTAAATTTTGCGAGGGTCGCAGTTGCTGGCAAGAAGCGCCTTTGGCGCTCCATGCCAGCAACTGAGGCCCTCGTCCGCAACCCTCGCAACGCGAGGGCCGTAGGCTCACATAGCGAGCCCGCAAGCGTTAGCAACGGCACGTATGCTCACAACTATATATGTGACTAGCGACTTGCCCGTCAAAAAATGACGGCAATGTTATGTATATGTTTGTCAAGTTGTTTAGTTATTAACATATATTTTTGACACTTGTAAGTATTTTAATATGAACGTGTATTTTTGTAAAATGTTGATGTAATGGTTTTTTAAAATGTAATTAGTATCTGAAGAATTGTTAACTTGAATATACATTGAATGAATAGGAAAGCCAAAAGTAAAAATCCTTTTTTAAACGTTGCAAATTTTAAGATGAAGTTTAAAATATATGTAAGCAATAACCATCAAAGTATATATTTTTAAAGTTGAACTTTATTTTTTATGTAAGTTTAGAAGTTGACAAAACATTGGTATAATTTTGAACATTATAAACATGAACATAGTGAATACATTTTGTAAAGTAATTTTTTATTAAAAGTATTAACATTTGAATGTAAAAACAATTGACATTTAAATTAATCAGTATTAAAATTCAATTTCTATCACAATAATTGTTAACTTGAATATACATTGAATGTAGAGGAAGGCATACAGTCAAACTCTTCTTAAAACGTACGTAATTAAACTAATTTATTACTGAGCACATAAATTGGCGATAAACATTAATGTAGGTAGTAATCTTAAGATAACAGACAATATTTACATTGTGACTTAAAAGGTGCTTGACCTCTTAACATCCACTTTGTAATATGTTGAATGAAATAACTTGAAAATATATTTTTTAAACTTGTAACATTAGAAACATTAACATAGTGACTTAACATTTTAACTTAATTTTTACTAACAATGCAAGGCAAGTATTTTGTGAGGCGAATCATTCATAAACATGACTTCCATTAATTATGACTGAATTAAACAACCAATTGTTATGTATTTTGCAATGCTTTTAAAAAATCTTGGCATCTTTAATTAGTATCCTTCAAAGTTATAGTACTTCATAGTAGACAATGTTTTTAGTAAAAATACGTCCATCTTCTAATAAATCACCTTGACTTTCATTGTTTTCAATGTAAACTTTAATAGCCTGTGGATTTTTGCACCTTGACAACGCAACGTACAATTGACCATGTGCAAAAACTGGTTCTTCCAAGAAAATACCCACAGATTTGAAAGTTTGACCTTGTGATTTATTAATGGTCATGGCAAATGCCATAATAATGGGAAATTGTCTTCTTTGAAGTATAAAAGGGAGACTACTTTCACTTGGTGCTAAATCTATTCTTGGTATGAAAACTCTCTCTCCTCTATGGGTCCCAGTTAAAATTTCAGCATCTATAAAATGGTCCTTTAATTGTTGAACAATTAATCTTGTGCCATTGCATAGGCCTTTTTTGGGATTCATATTTCGCAGTAACATGATAATTGCACCTTTCTTTAGCTGCAAAATATGTGGTGGCATTCCAGAAGGAGTTAAAGAGTTTATGAATTCAGTCGAAAAGTTAGCCTGACTTTCATTGTCATCAGCAAGTACAGAATCAGCACTGTGATAATTTCTTTGTGGTGCATAAATTTTTTTTAAGATTTTATTATTGAGGATTAATGCATCTTTATTTTTACACGTCAGTATGACTTGGTTGGCAAGCTCGGAATATTCTTCGTTATTTATGCTCCCTTCAAATATAGCCGATATAATATCTTGTTGACAAATCATATGAGGTGGGATCTCTACAGTGTCATCAGGTAAATGTAGTATTTTTTCTGTTCTCCCTTCTCCAATTTTAATAAGCCAATCATTGAAATCAGTTTGGCCTTCTGATCTCATATTTTGTTGCAGTTGAAGATGGGTAAAATGTTTCCATACTATACTTGACTTTATACATGTTTCGATAATGTCAGTTCGATTTCCATGTACAACGACAGGTAATGTTTGTCTGAAATCGCCACCCAACAACATTACCTTTCCACCAAATGGAAAAGTATTCTCCATGACTTCACGAAGCAAACGGTCAATACATTGGAGAGCATAGCATGACATCATTGTGGCCTCATCTATTATAATTAATTTACATTTCTTCAATTTCTTTGCTTGTAAGGATGTCATGCGAATATCTGACACAGAATTTTCTAAAATAGGCACTGGCAGTTTAAATCCACTATGAACAGTTCTTCCACCTTCTAATAAAAGTGCAGCAATTCCAGTAGTGGCAAACGCCATTGCTATTTTTCCTTGTGCTCGTACTGAACTCATTAATAAATTGTACAAATATGTTTTTCCTGATCCGCCAGGTCCATCAAGATAGAAATAACGCTCTGTCACCATGTCATCATCTATAGCATTTTTAATGGCATGAAATGCTTGCAATTGTAGTGTATTTAAAGTTGCAAGTCTTTCTTCTGTTCTTTCTGCTTGTAGTTGAATGTCATAGTCTTCAAAGTTAATGTCATCTATAAGACCTGGATCAGGCAAATTAAAACTTGCACAACTTAATCCATGAGTTAAAAAGACTTCTTGGATTTCCATTAACGCTTTTAAGTGTGCAATGGGTTCATTGTATCGTCGCATAAAGTCTTCAGCCATATTACTTTTAAAAGTCTCCCACAAAGCTAATGCATTTGGAGCATTTGAGAAGATACAAATAAAAGCAAATTGTTCTCTCATCTGTCGCGGCATTTGACATTGTGCTGCTTCTTCTAAGCATCTTTCCCACTCTGTATCATCAGCGAGTAAGTTTCTATGTCTTGCAGCTAAATGGAAGGATTCATATACAATGTCATTAACAGTTCTTAAGTGTTCAAAACTTTGTGCTCCAGGAACATTTAAAAGTAATATCCGTAAGCAAAAACGTTCAACATCTCTTGGACTGACTGTGTAAATTCTTGGAATAATTTTATTGCCTCTGGTTTTTCTTGGTCTCCATAATCCATTCACAAAAACATAGTGATATGGAATTTCAATATATAAGTATTGTGTTGCTTCAGCATCAGTGGAATTTAATGCAAACCATGCAGTTAGTGTAGTGTGACGATCTTCACTTTGGGCCAATGCATTCATTTCATTTCCAGCATGGAAATAGACTAAATGTCGTTGTGGCAAATGTACTGCTAACCTATATACTGCATGTGATCTATCATGCATTTCAAATTTTAAAAGCCGCCACATAGCTTCTGGCGCACTGACATAGCGAGCATCTACATGAGATGCAAGTTCATCATGTACTAACTCACTACTTTCAGGGTTGTCTGCACTTTTGACGACTACAGTAGCTGCATCGTAACCTTTGTAAATATATTTATAGACATATTTAATTGATTTGATGGAAGTGCAGGCTTCTACGTTGATGTGGGCGTTGTACTTCATGAGTAAATGTGGATTGTAAGGTACTACATATCTATTGTCCACTTTTTTCCCACGAATAATGGCACTATCTCCTTCTCTTCTTTTATAAAGTGGATATCCATCACAATTGGCATAGGTTTTGTCTCTATAATCTTTGGGAAATTCTTTGGAACATTTATTATTTTCCATACATGGTGATTGTGGATTAAGGTCACCACAGGGTCCATGAATCATGCGATGAGTAACAATCTCATATAGTCTACCATATAGTTCTGGATCTGGTAGTTCAGCAACAATGACTGCATCCACTTTGTCTGAAGTATCTAATTTATCTTTTTCTTGAAGTATTATTAGAAGATGTGCATGTGGAAGGCCTCTTTTTTGAAATTCAATGGTATATACATAAGCAAGACATTTGCCAAATAACTGATTTATAGTGAAGTCACGTATTAATTCATTTAATTTAATCTTAAAAACTCTGGCTACTAAATCTGGTCGATCTGAAGCAGTTTGTCCAAGAAGTAGATTTAGTGTAATTTCTGGCCATTGTGGATTACATGTAAATGTCACAAATAAATCGGGTTTGCCAAATTTTGTCACAATAGCCATAGCATCATTGTATCTTTCTCTCATATTCCGAGGAGATCCTTGAAAGGAAGATGGTAAAATGATGGCTTTGCCAGCTGTCATGTCTCTGCTTGTAGCCACGTCAGCAACATAGTCCATGAGTCCAGAATATTGTTCTACACGGAGTTTATCTTGTTGATATTTGATAAAGTTTAAATTATTTGCCTCAACTTGCAAATATGAATCAATAATCCATTGTTGTGTTAGTTTCCCACCACATAAAATTGGATTAAATACATTGCGAATGGCAATTTGAGCTACTTTAAATTCAAGCATAGAAACATTATTTCGGATTCTGCCTTTAGCATTTGGGTAACTGGGAAGAGTTAATTTTGGTTGCCAACCTGCTTCTCCGTGTGGGAAAAAGATGGGATATGTCATTGGATCTAAATTTGGACTTAAGATACTCATATTAATAAACGGTTGGTCCTCATTTCTAGGATATATTCGTATGTCTCTTTGAAATGGTGGTTCTCCTTCATCATTGTGAAACACCATTGCAACCTCATTTGTTGTTGGCAAGTTATAACGACGTTTATCAGTATGTCTGTCTCTTTTAAGCACCATATTAACCTTCGGCATTGGTAATTGATGTGTTTGTGAATGAAGTAGTTGTTCATTTTCTACTTCTGCCAATTTTTTATAAGCTTTACTGTAGGGATTGTTGTCCATAATATTATTTAGCTCTATGAAAACAGTGGGTAAGCATTTTTTATTTTCTTCCATCTGCATACGTTGGTCAACAGCTTCCATTGTATCTAGGACATATAGTTGAGCGAATTTTCTTTTATTTCCTTCCTCTGGATGTAAATGGGAAGTGCGATGATAAATTTGTCCTTGGACTTTAAAACAGTAAGGACCATGTCCTGGTACATTAGCAGCCAATGTTGCCCCCATAGATGCAAATGATATGGCACTATTGTAGGATCTTATGTTTGTCTTAAAATTTTTGTAATTTGGAAAAGTAGGTTCAGTCAGAATATTTAGTAAATAGGTTGGAAATTGTTTCCTTTCTGGAAGTTTGAACTTTCCTTTTTGACAACAACTAATAAATTGTCCATCTCGGGGTCTCTCCTGTTTAAAATAATAAGCCTCACAAAATTGACATTGAGTAGTCATGTCCCCACAACTATGAACCTCTACTGCTAAAGACTTCATTAAAGGACAATTTGCAATGCATATTGGATGTTGACTTTGATATTCATCAGATGAAAAGTCATGAAATGTTTCAACAACAGGTTCTAAATGTTTAGTTTTTTTCGTACATTTTCTTGGTATATGTTGGACTTGTTCGGTTGAAATTTCCTGTAAGTTTTTAGTAAGAGTTTGTAAATGCTTTTTTTTGGTAGTTTTTTTTTTTGGTCTGTCTTGACTGGTATGTTGTAAAATGTCATCTGATGTTTTAGGAACAGTTTGTAAATGCTTTATAATTTTTTTATTTATTTTGGTTGTATGTTTCATTTTTGCAGCGGATATTCTTTTATTTGCAAGTCTTTTGCGTTCTTTTTCTCTTCTAATTTCTTTCTCCTCCGGTGTCTGCTGGGCGGCCCATCTCTCTTGTCTTTCTCTAGTTTGACGTCTTTTCTTCTCTTCTTTGGTCTCTTTATCAGCCATATTAATCTGTAAACGGAAACAAATAAATGTAATTGTGTATATTTAAATTTGTAATTCCTGTTAAAGATGATTGTGCACAATTGTTGAAATAAAAGGCAAATCATGAATGTATCATTGATATTTAGTTAAATTTATAATTCCTGTCTTCAGTGGCTCCGAATTTTTTTAATGGAATACTGCTGTAAATAAGCATGTAACATATTTATTTAAAATAATGGTTGTATTTATTAAAAACTTTGTTTGTGGATAGATATTTACCACTGCAAAACTTCTTTGCTGAAAAAAAAAGTGATGTGGTTATTGAGCTATGTATTGCATAGTAGCAATTTAAATAAAATAAGTGAGATAGTAAATTAATTAATTTATTTTTCTGTTGAGACGGATGCAACTGAAACCAGTTTCTTTAGTGTTATTCTTTAGTAGTTATTATAGTTTACCTTGGTTGAAGTGTGATTTAAATCCGAATGTTTGTTGCTCCTCGTTTCCAAATCGTTGTCCAATGGTGTGGTCCTCTGTCGGAAGTCCTCGTCCGATGGTGTGGTCCTGTCGCGATAGCCCCTGTCCGATATTGTGGTCCTGTGGCGATATTCCTCGTCCGATGTTGTTGTCCGTTGGTGAAAGTCCTCGTCCGATGGTGTGGTCCTGTGTTGAAATTCCTCGTCTGCTGGTCTGGTCCTGTGTTGAAATTCCTCGTCTGCTGGTCTGGTCCGAGTCCTCGTCCGATGGTCCGGTCCGGTCCTGTGGAAAAAGTCCTCGTCCGATTGTCTTCACGCAGTATCTGTTGTAATGTAAAATAGAAAATGTTGTTTGAGTGAAATGTCTTTTAAATAAGTAAAAAATGTATTAATTTTGCTGTATTGTATCAGTTATGTTTATTTTTTTTAAAAAATTTTTTTTTAACTTTCTGTACAATCCCAAGACTTTTGTTATTCTTATTTAAGGTTCTTAGTAAGGCTTGTGGGTTGTGATATATTACATAAGAATATGAATTTATTTTGCTATGTGTTTATGTTAGTTTTTGTACAATCCTGTTTTGTGCGCACCACTTGTGGTATACTTATTTAACCTTTATTTGGATGGTTATAGTTAGTGAAACATGAAATAATATAATTAATGTAGTTTGCTATGTGTTTGTGTTAGTTATTGACAATCCTGTTTGGTGCACATCACTTGTGCAAAACTAATTTCTTCTTGATTGTACAGGTTATAATTTGTTAAACATTAAAGAAGAATGTTAATATAGTTTGCTATGAGTTTGTGTGTTTTTTTATACAATGCTATTAGGTGCACAACACTTTTGTTATTCTTATTTTTGGTTATTTGTAAGGCTTATAGGTTGTTAAACATTTAGTCCCTCATTCAATTGCGATTTTGCCAATTGAATACGGCTCTAAATAAGCACATAATATATATTTTTTAAAGAAGTTTTTAGGTATTGAAAACCGTGGTTTTGGATAGATGCTTAATAACTAAAAACTTCTTTAAAAAATATATGTGATGTGCTTATTTAGACCCCTATTCAATTGGCAAAATTGCAATTGAATGAGGGCCTTAATAAGAAATTCTGTTTTGTGTGTAGCAGTTTGTGTGTCATTGAATTGCGATTTGGCTAATTGAATTGTGCTGTAAATGAGCACATAGCATATTAGCATATTAGTTAAAATAATTTTGTAGTCATTGAAAAACTGTATTTTTGATATTTTTTTATTAACTAAAACCTTAGTTTTAAGCTATTGTTATGTTGTTATTTAGAGCCCTATTCAATTGGGCAAATTGCAATTGAATGAGGGCCTTTGTGTGTACCATATGTTGCATAGTTTGGCCCTCATGCAATTGCATTTTTTACAATATAATAGTACTGTAAGGCCGTAATTGAATTGCAATGTAGAAATTTGAATAGGGTTCTAAATAAGCACATCACATATATTTGTTAAAATAGCCATATTTAATTTTCCAAAATAGCAATTGAATAAGGGCCTTTGGTTACTGCATTTGTTATATTGTGAGCTACTTATTCAATTGTGTTTTGGCCAATGGAATAGAGCTCAATATCATCACAGAGCATATGTTTGTACGGAATTTTGTATTTAGTGAACTTGTATCCAAAAGGAACGTGTTCACAAAAGAAAAATTTCCTAAAAAATATGCTCTGTGCTTATATAGAGCCCTATTGAAATGGGCAAATCACATTTGAGTGAGGCCCTTGGGCATTAAAGACATATAGGTCCTCATTGAATTGCAATTTTGCCAATTGAAGAGGGCTCTATATAATCACATAACATATTTATTGAGCAAAGTTTTTAGTTATTGAAAACCTTGATTGTGGTTAGAAGTTCATTAACTAAAAAGTTCTGTTTCCAAAATATGTTATGTGCTTATATAGAGCCCTATTGAAATGGGCAAATCACATTTCACTGAGGCCCTTGGCCATTAAAGACATATAGGTCCTCATTGAATTGCAATTTTGCCAATTGAAGAGGGCTCTATATAATCACATAACATATTTATTGAGCAAAGTTTTTAGTTATTGAAAACCTTGATTGTGGTTAGAATTTCAGTAACTAAAAAGTTCTGTATAAAAAAAATGTTATGTGCTTATATAGAGCCCTATTCAAATGAGGAAGTTGCAATTGAATAAGGCTCATGGTTATTTCTTGTTTATACTTAATACTTTACCTTGATAGAAGTTTTGAATGACAGACGGTCCCCTCCTGCCAATCTTAATCCGCCGGTCTTCTTTTAGTGTCTGTTTGAAAAAGAAAGTGAAATAGTTATTTGTATATTTATAATTTGTCATCTAGCAAAGCATGTCCTTTTGAGCATGTAATGTGTTCTTGTATCTTACCTCTTCAAATTTGTTGGTGTTCTTTAAAAGGGATTGTGCTTCACAGTGCACGGTGCAAATTGTTGAGAGACGCTGTTGATGCAGAGTCTGTTTGAATATGAAACGAAATAGAAAGATTCAGCTTTATCTGATGTATTGAATTGCAGTAAATTAATTCAATTAACCTTAATTTTTGTTGGGGGCTACACACATATCTCACATACATGAAGCACATTACATAGTTTAATGTAATTATTTTGTGTACGTGTGACATATCAGTATACATGAGTCAAATTTAAATGGTGAAATTAACATTATATTTATTTGTTCCAACACACATAAATGTGTGTGTGTGAGATGTAACTATAGATGATACACATATATGTGCATGTGACATATCAGTATACATGACATATAATGTCATTAAAATGTAGTTGTTTACTGATTTTGTTGTAAGCTAATGTTGTTGCATTGGTAATACACATAAATGTGCGTGTGACATGTCACTATACATTATAGACATATATGTCGGTGTCAGATGTCACTATGAAGGGGCAATACACAGAAATGTGCGTGTCACATGTCACTATACATTATAGACATATATGTGCGTGTCACATGTCACTATACATTATACACATATACGTGCGTGTCACATGTCACTATGAAGGGGCAATACACAGAAATGTGTGTGTCAAATGTCACTATACATTATAGACATATATGTGCGTGTCACATGTAACTATACATTATAGACATATATGTGCGTGTCAGATGTCACTATACATAAAGCTCTGTTTAATTTTGTTTGGGAGCCTATACACATAAATGTGCCATACATGATGACTACATAAATCCTAGTTTATTTTTTTATTTGTTTGACCTGACCTGATAATAAAATGTAATATATTATAGCTTACCTGTCAGTTGTAATTTGCACAATGTAAAGTAGTAAATTAGTAAAGAATTGTCTTCTCAAGTAAAAGCAGCAGTTATCTCAGAAGTCACTCCGTTGATCACCTGAGGAGAAATGTATTTTTTAGTTGGAAATAGGCAGTATTTATAAACTTGTAGAAAGTTCTGGAAAGTGAGACCGTTAGAACGCAATACGCATGCGCTATTTGCGTTCCAGCTTACAATTTGCGTTCCATCCGCCATTTTAGGCGAATTACTGTTCAAAATGGTGTTTAATATGATTGTGATACGTTCCGCATAGTATGTGTTTCATTATTGCGAGTAAGTGTAGTGTAGTTACGTCTGAAGCCTCGTTTTCGTTTTGTTCGTCGGCCATTTTTTCTCTCGCTTAGCGATGGTATTACTGTCTAAAGTGTTTATTTTGATTTAAATGTAGGTGTAACTTGTTTTTTTGAGGTGCTGGCTGGTTCCTCTTGCTGTAGGTAAGCTTTTTATGTGTTTGTTGTGTGTCTTTGTTAAGTTTTAAATGTTTGTATGTCGGCGTGTTGCGTCCGATGTTTGCGAACTCGTAATGTGTGGTAACGTGTCTCGTATGGTGTTTGCGTGTGTAGCATGGTGTTTGCGTGTGTAGCCTCGTTTTCGTTTTATTCGTCGGCCATTTTTTTTGTCGCTTAACAAAGTATTTAGTGTCGAAACTCTTTTATTTTGAGTGCAATTAAGTTGTAAGTTGCATTTTTGAGGTCCTGGGTGCTTCCTGTTTGTGTAGGTAAGGTTTTTATGTATGTGCTGTGTGTATGTATTGTGTTTGTAATTTTGTAATGTTCGCGAGTTGCGTCCGAGTGTTGCGAGGCCGTAATGTGTGTGAACGTGTGTCGTATGTTGTTTGCGAGTGTCGTAATGTGTTTCAACGTGTGTCGTATGTTGTTTGCGAGTGTCGTAATGTGTTTGGACGTAAACTTTTTTTTTCAAGGGTCGCAGTTGCTGCAACTGAAGACCTCGCTTTGCGAGGTCCTCAGGTGCTGGCATGGAGCGCCTGCGGCGCTCCAAGCCAGCAACTGAGGCCCTCGCTTCGCGAGGGTCCTCAGTTGCTGGCAAGGAGCGCCTGCGGCGCTCCATGCCAGCAACTGAGGCCCTCGCTTCGCGAGGGTCCTCAGTTGCTGGCAAGGAGCGCCTTCGGCGCTCCATGCCAGCAACTGAGAACCTGGCACAGTGCCCTCGCTACGCGAGGCCCGCGACTCGCTGCGCGAGTCGCGGCCCTCGCTACGCGAGGCCCGCGACTCGCTACGCGAGCCCGCAGCGTTAGCAACAACTCGTACGCTCACAACTATATATGTGATACTTATATATTAGTTGGGTCTGCTTATAACTTGGGGGATTCAATCTTGGGATGCTAGTCTGTCTATAGCTTGAGAATAAGAGATCTGGCACATCCCTTACATTGACTCCACCCAACAGTATAAACCTCTCCCCATCACAACATGTATAGACCCTGCCTAGTGACACAGTCTCCATCCACAAATGTGATCCCATAGAGAAAGACGGGCATAGATAGAGAGGGGGGGTAATGGGAGAGTTGGATAGAGAGTTAAAGAGAGGGATAGTGAGAGAGAAAGGGATATAAATAGAGAGAGGGATAGATGGAGAGAGGGAGGGATAGAGAGAGAAAGAGGGATAGATGAAGAGAGGGAGGGATAGAGAGAGAGGAAGGGATGGAGAGCTGGAGATAGAAAGTTAGAGAGATAGAATATATGCCTCCCCTTCTTCTCCTCTCCTCCCACCTCAACCCCCCATAAATAAGTAATTTGTTAAATGAGCAAATAGATTAATTAAACAAACAAAGACTAAACAGCACATGGGAGGGACATCTCGCACCAAGTTGGTTCTGCATGACATATTGTTTTGTTTCTCCTGCGATTGTAATCCTTATTATCTTTAAAAAATACATTTGAATAAATATGTATTTGTAAAAAATATTTAAAACAATATTTATTTACTTTATAGGCTACCTTTACATAATTACTATTAAGTTGCAAAAAACACATTTGAGTGCTTAATTATATATTTCTAATTCTGCTCCTTCACACACACACACACACACATATATACAGTATATATATATATATATAAATGTTTGCACTAAGGGACAAACTCGGGGACAACTCTGGGCAGCTAAAGCTCTAGCTTAGCCACTGGTCTATTTGTTATTCCAGAGGGAAAGCCTTTTATCCATTTTTACCACGCTTTTTTATATCTTGTGTTTTTGCTGGTCCCATCTAAAGGGGGCAAACATCTGCTCCTCTGTGTATCTGGTGACTGCTGTTCCTGAGCTGGAGAAGGAGACTTGGTGCTGAGATATCCAATCCATCACAAGCAAAGGGGTGTTCCTGTGAGCAGTAATCAGGGGTTTGGGGGTGTTCCTGGTCCCTTCACCTCTGGGTTGTACCAAAACACAAGACAGCCATTACTGCATACCTACGGATCAACAGAATTATCATTTATCACAGAGATGAATAGATGCAAACTCAGGACTCATCTTCGAAGCTGTTGTGCCACCACAGTACTCAGTTCTTCACTGTCTATGAAAGGACAGAAGGGGAGGAGAAATGGCCATATTCTTCAAGAGATACTGGAACTTGAGAACAATCTCCATAAGTACAACTCAGCTCTTTTGAGTGCATTACTACAGGTCTTGCAATCAGTCCTTTTAGTTTATCATCCTCTTGGAGATGGAAAGAAATGTGTGCAGGAAATAACAGATCATGTTGCAAGCGTAACTAATCATGGAAGACTTCAATGCCAGGGTCAATGACAATCTGTCACAATTTGAGCAGGACCTCATCTATACAATGGATCGCCTGAGCTTCAAGTACTTTATTCAAAATTCCACCCATTAAAGTGAACAAATATATTTTCCAGAATGGCTTGGAAACTTCAGGTGTAACAATTTTTTCAGCATCTAATCGGCATTCAATTAGATTTAAAATTGCAGTATCTTCATTCAATTTTCCTCCCGTATGAATGAAATTATACTACCTTCTGAGAAGGCTGACATCTATTGGTCTAAGAGAGAAACTTTATTTCTCTAATGTAATGAGTTCCTATCATCATCTCTGTGCATCATCTCTGGGCAATGGACAGTATGGCACCAGTCTGCCTATGGCTCCACATTTTATGCCAATACCCCCCCTGCTTTGATAATACAGTGAAAAATTTAAAATGAAAGGGGCCTTGTATTGAGAGGCTTTGGAGAACAACTCAAAATCCAGAGAAAAAGGTCACAATGTAAGTGTCTGACCATCTAAAAAAATACCATACTAACATCACCTGTAAGAAACAAGATTTGTTTTGTCCACATAGAAGGTGGCTGCTGAAAACAGGAAAGTTTAATCAAAACACCCTTTGGAGTTATAGTCTGAATTTTCAGATAATTAAGAAGATGAACATGACATATCTTGTCTTCTTTCGCCCTCTCACCTTACTACTTGCCCACTTGATCCTATTCCATCACAGATAAACACATATCCCAAACTCTTAACTATTAAACTTCACCCTAAACACAGTCAAGTTTCAATCATCACAACGAAGAGGATATCATCCTGCCAGGTTTTATTCTTTCTGTTTCATAATGTGGCCAAGACCTGACAAAAGATTTGCTTTTTTGTTCCCTAGGGATTCCAAGAGGAGGCATTCCCCCAATGTTGTTCTCAGAGGGAAGAGGCAAAATATATAATAGCTCTGGCCATCCCTTTAGACTAAATTGAATGATTATTTAGAAAGATGAATCTGTCAGCATAGTTTTTGCTGTAACATGGATTCATCCTCAGGTCATGGTCAGTAGTACCATTTGCCAACCATATAACCTACGGCGAGGCCTTCTTTTTTTTACTTGGAATCATTATTCACTAATTTTAGTTTTAGATAAATGATTTTTTTTCAAAAATTCTGCTGTACTGGTCTGAATCTCCACTTGGCCTAAAGTGATAAATATTGAGTTTAGAACATCAGAAGTTCATGTACTTCTGGGCTTAATTAAAATGTATTTTACATTTTTAGGTTATGATAATATTCAGGTAAAATGAATTGTGCTTTAATAATTTAGTAACTATTTACCAATACCAGCTTCTAGCCTGGGTCAGATTGTTTTATGTAAGGCAATTCATCTGTATTTACAGATAGTTTGAAAATATTTTATTTCTTTTCTTATTCTTGTCTTTATATAATCTGGTCTTAATTTTCAAATAATGAAAGACAAATTAATTTCCTTCTTATTTCTACCCCTAAAGAGTTTGAAAGTACTTGGAGCTTTGGCCAGTCCCAAGGATACCAAGAACTTCTCCTATTTACACAAAACAAATGTACAATACTTTTATATTTTTCTACCAAGAAATGAGATAATGTACATCCTCCAATGAGTGCCCCATATCTCTGGAGTACACAGTAGATCGTGGAGCTCCGGGATTCCAAGCTGAATGTCAGAACTGGCAGATCTCATATTACTGTATTCTTTAAATTATCCTTGATACCTTCCACAACTTTTTGAAGAGAATTAGGTGCTTTGAGTTGAAACATTTGTCCTGAACTTGCTTTTTACTTGCTGATAATAGTTTCCTAGGATGAAAAAGAGACATCTGTCTCATACTGACTACACATCTGGGTAGTTAGATGTTTATGATGCTTTCAGACATCTTAACTCCATAAAGACAAATAATTAAGTTAAAACAGAACTTGGAAGAAACTCATCGGTTTTGAGACCAAAACTGTTCTCATAGTCTTACCAGAGATTACACTAGGTACTAAGAGAATTTAGTAGGATCCGTTTCAGCCACTGTAGTACCCACATCCACCTTATTCTCTCTATAATGAGTATAAGAGGGGATTGCTAGGAGACACATTTCTCAATAATAAGCATCATTTTGGGAAGAATTTCAGTTTTGTCTTCCACAAATAGAAGAAGATCATCTGCATAGAGAGTTAACTGAGTCTGAATGACATCTAATTAAATTCCTTCAAATATGCTCAGAAGTTTAAAACAGTCAAGGCAAGAGAGAAAACCCTTGTCTTGTGTCTTTCTGTAATGTGAAACTTTTAGATCTGATCCCATTAACCATTATGGAGGCCTGGAATGATTTGCATTATTTTTTTTGCTTTGTGGCTACTCACTCCATTGACATTTCTAAATTGCCCTCAATACTTTCATTGTGTTAATTGTCATGGTACTCCCTGAGATAAATTCTCTATGTATCAGGTTCTTCAAACCTGCTGTAACCTATTCACTAACAACTATAAAATAGTCAGCATTCAGAATCAAAATTATTCTATAATCTTTCACCTTGTATCTTTTCTTATGCTTGTTATTCTATGTTAGCCTCTGAGAACCAATATGACATTAACACATTCTCTACAAAGTAATCATTAATTAGATTTAAAAGGGTGAGCATATTCTGCTTAGGGAGTAGTCAATTAGCAAAAATGTAACTTAAATCCAGAGTCTATAGCTTATTTTGCGTATACACTTTAAACTAGTCACCTAGTTACAGTGAGGGAAAAAAGTATTTGATCCCCTGCTGATTTTGAATGTTTGTCCACTAACAAAGAAATGATCAGTCTATAATTTAATAATAGGTGTATTTTAACAAGAAAAACACAAGTCAAAACAGTTATAAATTGATTTGCAGGTCCATGAGTGAAATAAGTATTTGACGTCTTCGGCTTAGTACTTGGTGGCAAAACCCTTGATGGTAATCACAGAGGTCAGACATTTCTTGTAGTTGCACACATCTCAGGAGGGTTTTTGTACCACTCCTCTTTGTAGATCCTCTCCAAGGGCCTCATTCTATTAGCGGCCGCAGCCGTTGCGGGGCCGCAAGGACCGGCCGCAAGCTATTCTGCTATTCTATTCCCCTCCGGCCGGGGATTCCGTCAGGCTTGCGGCCGGTGCCTTGCTATCTCTTGTGGCCGCTCGCGCCGGAGGAAATCCTTTGATCTTAAACGGCCACAAGGAAATCGGCCGTAAGAAATTCCTATTTGCAATTCAATTGCCTTGGGAACCCTCTCTGCAAGGCTAAAAGTGAGCCACAGCTTACTTGTAGGAAAGAGGTCCCGCTAGCACCAATTAAGCACATAAAATAGCCCAAATAAAGCCATCCTGCACTTTGCAGAGTCTATAAAGTGATATTCGGTGTTAGCAAAAATAGCACATAATTACCCTATACTCAAATCCGTAAAATATATATTTTTTAATATACGTAAAATATCCATGTAAAAAGTCCAGAGGGCTTAGAGCACCTCAGACCCGCCCACGCCGTAGCCGGAAAATAAACAGTTAATTTGAACTCGGGTTTGGGCTGATGTGCAAGCTTGAGAGTGGGTTACTTTTAATCCTCATGTCCCCCAATATGATCCCTAGCATTTACAGAGCTGTACAGTGCAGGCTTGATTTTACTTTTGCGTTTTTAGATTTCTGAGCTTACGGCCGGTTCCAAGATATGCGGCCGGCCGTAAGAGGAGATCCTTGCAGGGCCGTATAATAGAATCGCAAGTTAACAGAACCGCCGCAAGGAATCGCAGCCTTACGGCCGATTTACGGCCGGTAATGGAATGAGGCCCCAAGTCATTAGAGTTTGGAGGTTATTTGGCAGCTCGAACATTCAGGTTCCTCCACAGATGTTCTATGGGATTAAGGTCTGGAGATTAGCTAGGCCACGCTAGGACCTTAATGTGCTTCTTCTTGAGCCACTCCTTTGTTGCCTTGGCTGTGTGTTTTGGGTCATTGTCATGCTGGCATACCCATCCATGACCCTTTTCTATGCCCTGGCTGAGGGAAGGAGGTTCTCACCCAAGATTTGACGCTACATGGCCCCGTCCATTTTCCCTTTCATGCAGTGCAGTAATCCTGTCCACAGCAGAAAAACACCCCCAAAGCATAATGATTCCACATGCATGTTTGACAGTGGGGATGGTGTTCTTGGGGTAATAGGCAGCATTCCTCCACCTTCAAACATGGCGAGTTGAGTTGATGCCAAAGAGCTAAATTTTGGTCTCATCTGACCACAACACTTTCACCCAGTTCTCCTCTGAATCATTCAGATGTTCATTGCCAAACTTCAGATGGGCCTGTACATGTGCTTTCTTGAGAAGGGGGACCTTGCGGGCGCTGCAGGATTTCCCTTGCGGGCGCTGCAGGATTTCTGTCCTTTTACGGCCTAGTGTGTAACCATTAACAAGATCCTCCCGAGCACCAGACCAATGGTGACTGACAGTTATTTTGTGTTTCATCCATTTGCGAATAATCACACCAACTGTTGACACCTTCTCACCAAGCTGCTTGCAGGATCTGAAATTCTTTTATTTATTTTATTTTTTGTTTATTTTGACAGATTTCTACCTTATATATTAAGTGTGAATATATAAAATTAAATCTATACATGAAGCCAGAGGCAAAGAAATTGGGGTGGGGGTTAGGGGGACAAATCCCCCTTAGATTACAGAGTATATATACAAGAATACCTACCTCCATTACATTGTAGAGGAGATAGGTATCTTATCCATTGTGCATTACCTCACTGGGATATCCTCAACTTTCTCCCCGATACCTCCGCCTCATCTCCTACTCTTGCAGCTACTGGATTACTGATAGTGCCTCTCTTGATCTCTTTAGACCCTGCTATCAGAATTAACCAGACAGAAAAAAAGGTGAGGGAGAAGGGAAGATGCTGGGGAGGGAGTACCTATCTATCTATCTATCTATCTATCTATCTATCTATCTATCTATCTATCTATATATATATATATACTATATATATATATATATATATATATATATATATATATATATATATATATATATATTTAGTAAATAAATAGTACATCTGTGTTCACATTTGAATGTCTAAAACAAGTTAAAAACCTGCTTCCAGCTCAGAATTCTGAGAAAAACAGTTATTACACTGCCATCTGGGAAGCTGAGCTGGGACATGCAAATGTGCCCACAAAAGCCTTACTCTTCAATCGATAGCCATTATCAAAAATTGCTTCCTTTAAGCTTGTGTATGCTGTATTATACAGCTTTAATGGAAAGCCAGGGTTGGATTAAACACAAGCTGATTATCTGTATATATATATCTGAGTATATATATATATACAATATATATATTGTAGCAGAGTCAAGCAAGGAATATATATAAGCCTGAGATTGAGCAGAGCTGTATATCCAGTTTGGAATAGAAAGGGTTGACTGGAAATGCAGCTCAAACAAGCCAGTGCACCTGATCTTAATCAGGGTGGTTTAAAAGCACTACAGAGTGAACTGAGGAGTGTATGATTTGGAGTGAGAGAGTAAAGATTGTTTTCCTGAAAGTCGGTTTGCAGAGCAAAGCTGTCCGCAAGAGCAAAGCTGGTTTGCAGAGCAAAGCTGTCTACAAGTCAGATTGCAATGCAAAGCAAAGTCGGTTTGCAAAGCTGTCCACAGAGCAAAGTCGGTTTGCAGAGCAAAGCAAAGTCGATTTGCAGAGCAAAGCTGGTCGCAAGGCAAAGTCCGTTTGCAGAGAAAAGATATTTAAAGGTAAAGACTGTTTTGCCTGAAAGCTCTCCACAGAAAAAAAATGTTTTTCAAGTTTAAAGACTGTATACATTAACCTCAGGTAGAAGGCAGCTGAATAACTGAGGATTGGACAGGGCTTTTTCCAAAAGTCAAATTAAGGGTCCCTGGAGGTTGGAGCATTTCAGAGAGACAGGTGGGCCAGATGTTCTCCTTTTCTACTGATGAAGATGTTTCAAGAGCACAGTATATGATTTGGTATAACTTTTGCTGACGTAAGCTATTGTGTGGTTAAATTGTGGACTTTTCAATAAAATAATAAAAGAATACCTGATCTCCTGGCTGTTAATCTATAAGGTAACAGGCTAATCTATCACAATATACATGTGTCTTTAATTGCTTTCTGCATGTGGCAGCATTGCTTTTCATACTGGCATATGCATGACCATTCCAACATATGATAAAAATAAAATACTTTTTAAGCCGCATGTCGCACGTGGCTTGCTTTACAGCACCAATTCGGGGCCAATTTAGTAGCCGTAAGTCTTGCGGGCTACAGTACGAGCTACGTTTTTACACGTTGGGGGAATTTAATGTGGCTACTGATCTTGTAGATCAAAGATAATCAAAATTGATTTGTAATTTTATGCTTTTTCACGTTTTATTGTTAGGAGCTCTGTTGCTTTGCTTCCTCTCTGTTTGCTGCTTGAGGGAGCAAGGAGTCATTTAGTAATCTAATTTGGAAGCTCAGACATTCTTGAGATGGTGGAAGGGCTATCTAGTAGCCTCCAAGGAAAATGCTATCCAAGTTGCTGTACTGGAGCAGCTGCTACAGTTGTGCACTTCAGCCATGAGAGCATTGGTCAAGGACTAGAAACCAGCCACAGACGAAAAGTCTGGCCATTTGGCATATCAGTACATGGAGACCAGTGGGAGGGTAAAGTGCCTCCCAGACAGTGGCCAGCACCTAGCTGGGACACCTGGTTCAATGCCTCCGTACTCCGCTCCCCTATCACTGGCCTCTAAACCTTCGGCCCCTAACCCCCACGCACCCAGAAGAGAAGACGTTTGGCAGGAGGTAAGATGCTTTGTGTGCCAACAGATGGGCAACATCAGGAGGGATTGTACCAGAGAATGAGCAGGAATCCCTTTAGGTTCCTCTCGACCAGTGGTGTGTGTGGGAAAGAGGGTGACAGAGCCTGCAGCCACAGAAGAATAGTATTACAACAGTGTAGAGGATGACATCCATTATGAGAATTAAGTCTTCATAGCCCCTGTGCTATGGCCAGCTAGCCATACATTCAGCTCATCATAGTGAATGGCAAGCCAACTTAGGGTTTCAGGGATACTGGGGACTATTTGACCCTCATTTATCCAAATTTGGTGCACCAATCTGCCATGTTCAACAAGAAGGTGAACAGTGTAGCTGCCTAGGGCCTGCAGTTGGCCATTCCCCTGGTCAATCTCCATATTAGTTAGGGCATCGACCAGAACATGAAGAAAATGGGAGTCGTGTCAGGGCTTGATACAGATGTTTTACTGGGTAAGTGATTTGGGCCACAAATATGTGGGCATCATAATCAGAAGCCTAGCCTGGAAGCAGATGACTTGTTGTAAAGGGTGTTGGCTCCACAAAGAGAAAGGAGCAATCTTGGAGGTTGATACAGAAGCCGGTATTTCCAAAATGGTACTTGGCAGCCCTATTAAGAAATTGCCCATGACAGTCCCTTATCGGGGCACCAGGGTAATTGATGCACTCACATGACTCCGTCTTTTTACTAGATCAGTGTCTTGATATGTAATTTCTGTGCATTCCTTCAGTGCTTTGGTGGCTGTGGGTGAGTACCCCAAGCTCCCCTAAAGCACATGCCTATTATAAAGATTCCCTACCACTGAGTAGCTATAGATGTCATTGATCCCCTTGCCAAGTCTTTAAAGTCAGGCAAGACATACATCCTCATTGTCTTGGACTATGCTACATGGTACCCAGAGGCTATAGTTCTTGGCCACATTACAGTGGCAACAAAGGCTTATCTTGGGTTCCAGAGTGACATTTTATAAGATTAGAGTACCCAGTTTATGACTTAGCTATCAGCAGTTGTGGCAAAGGTGTGGAGTGACCCAGCTGAGGCTTACCACTTATCATCCCCAGACCAATAAGCTTGTGTGAGAAGCTTATTGGCACCCTGAAGGCTATGATTAGAGCTGGGAGAAATTGTTTCCCCAATGCCCTTTTTACCTATAGAGAAGTCTCTCAAAAGTCAATGGGTTCTCCCCCTTTGAACTATTGCATGGATGGCAAAAGTGGAAGACATTGGATATGTTATTAAGCCATACCAGAGTCAGCAACCCCAAGTTATGGCCTTATGCCTGGCAGAAGGGGAATATCCTGAGGATGGGGTACTAACTGACATGTTTGCAAGTGCTGACTCCATATTGACTCCTGACCAGAGACATAACTCAGGCAATGCTGCTTAGTATCCACCCTGGCTTGTTCTCAACCCGACTGGGAATGACAAACCTATTTGTCCTTGAGGTATTTTCCCCTGATATTGCCCTACTAAAGCAGCCCTCCTATAGGGTCCAATTGGCTGTGAAGTGGGATATTAGAAAATAACTAGATGAGCTGTTAGCTTTAGGTGTCATGCTATAGCCCTTGGGTATCCCCTGTGGTGTTGGTTCCCTAAGTAGGACAGGGTCACCCCATTCTGTGTGGACTACAGGAGGCTGAATGACAAGATGATGCCTAAGATAGATGAGTTACTAGATAGACCAGGAAGTGCAACCTACCCTGGATTTTTCTAAGGAGTACTGACACATCCCACTTGCGGAGTTAATTAAAGAGAAGTCTACCTTCACCACTGTATTTGGGCTATATCAGATCTCAATGATAATACACATTTGAATAAACAGAAACAAAAAGAACCGATGGCCTTGTCCATGAGCAAAGAAACTGTGGTATATGTGGCATTTTATCTGGATTACTGAATAATGCATGATCACTCTACTCATGATCTAACATACCAAAACCAAACACACTACATGAATGAGTTGATGTCAAAGGCCAGAAGCTATGTCATGGGAGTATTTGGTCACAAATTAGCAGAGGAAGGTGCATACATATTTCTGAAAATGCTATCATGTAGTAGTAACTTGTGGAAATAATATCACATAGTAAAGCTGTATTTGTGGTTCTGCGTTTTGACCACTTAACATGTTGAGAGGTACAGCCCAAGAAAACTGGGCAAGTACTATGGTTGTTGGCAGTGTGTGGTTGAGATATTCAGGATCAGGATTAGTAGCAATATGAGTATGGTACAGCATCAAAGGTTATTTAAAACATGACAGACTTAATTAGGAAATAAAGAGCACATTAATGCAAAGGTGGGAAATAGACACGGCTTAGAGTTTGGCCAATATTCAGATGGAAACATAAAAATATATTCAGAAGCAATTAATTGAATCATCAAATGGAAATTACTTAGCACAGAATGTGGTGACCACCCTGATGAGGAAGATGTCTGTAATAAAATACTGTGGGTTCTGCTTCATTTTCTTTACCCAAGGAGCCTAGTCCAGATGTCTCCAAAGAAATCCCTTCCCTGGGCCATGACAAGATGGACATGACAACCCTGGGCTTTGTTGTTGCCATCCCATGACTTGCCTTTTGATATCCATGGTTTGCTCTCTTTCAGTGTTATCATGAGAAAAAGCCAAGTGACAGAGACTGGGAAAAGCAATGGTTACGATAACCCCGTATGTTGAGCCCAGCAAAGCTGAACTACAAGAGCTGATCCCCAGTAGAGGGCATATGTGCAGTCCCTCAGATCAAGAATGCTATTGTGACAAAACTGCACCACCTGGATGAGGAGCAAAGGGGCCCCCAAGTGCATAGGCGATGGCCCCATTAATTCATTTTAATATCATATAAGCTTTTTACAGATCAGTACTGTATTATATTAGACAGACAAACATAATTGTTAGTATAACTGAGCAAAAAAACATAATAAAAAAAAACTATAGTTTCTCATAAATACTTTGAACATAATATTCCAGTCTCTTCCCAGGCTTCCAGGATCGAGACCCATATGAGCATTTGTCATATCGCATATAACCCTTTATGTTCTGAGTTCACTGCAAATTGTTCTGCTTTACTCCCATGTTGGATTGTACTGCGTTACTACCTAGCACTGTATAGTATTACATATACAATATAAATAATACATCTTTTAAGTTTTAATATTATTATTATTATTATTATTATTATCATCATTTATTTGTAATGTACCAACATATTCCATAGCCACAGATGTAAATGGGATTTACCTTTAGATATAAAGTAAGACAATCCATCTCTGTAATCTTATGTTTATCTGCAAATCTCATCCTAATGTTTGTGTATCTTTCCTGTAAGTTTTGTAAATGCTGTTATCAGTTCCATATTTCTTAAACTGTAAATGAATGGATTTAATAATGGAGTAATTGTTGTGTAAATGACAGATCTTATTCTTTCCCCAATATCATGGTGAGTTGGAGCAGGATTAAAATATGTGAATAAAAGAGATCCATATAAGATAGAGACAACAGTCAGGTGTGAGGAACAAGTAGAGAAAGCTTTATGTTTCCCTTCCTTGGTCGGGATCCTCAAGATCAACCTGACTATGTGCATGTATGGGATAAAAGTTACTCCAAGGGCAAGAAATGACATAGGTAAAGATACAAGGCATAGATTAAGGAAATTTATAAAAATATCAGTGCATGAGAGCTGTAATAACAAAGGGAGGTCACAAAAGAAACCGTAAATAATATTTTGTCCACAAAAAGTCAGTCTGAGTGTACCAATGGAGTGTATAGAAGCAATGGTAAATCCAAGTGCCCATGCACCAGATGCCATCAGGATACAAACCTTCCAAGACATGATAGTGGTGTAATGCAGTGGTTGGCAAATGGCGACATATCTGTCGTAGGACATCACAGCCAGTAAGAAGGCCTCAGCACATACAAACAGCAGGAAAAAAAACATTTGAGTTACACAAGCCATGTGGGAAATGGACTTCATTTTGGAAAGCAAGTCAACAATCATTCGAGGGACAGTGACAGTGGAAGAAAAGGCATCCATACATGCTAGGTGGCCAAGAAAGAAGTACATTGGGGTATGAAGATGGTGGTCATTGTTTATAAGAACTAAAATGACTAGATTCCCAGTCAAAGTCCCCAGATAAATAAGTAAAAATACCACAAATAATATAAATTGAGCCTTCGGGAAGTCAGAGAAGCCGAGAAGAAAGAATTCATGTCTTATAGTTTGGTTCTCGAGAGTTGTTACTCTGCGCATGTCCATGTCTGTATTAAAAACAGAAACTGATAATATTAATGCTTAGGAGAGGACATGGAATCATAGAAATAAACAAAGACATGATCTAAAGTATTTTTAAGCAGCTGTGAAATCTCTGTCTCTCTTTGAGATGGGGAACAAGCAAGAAAAGTGATAATTTGCAGATGAGATTTTAACCAATATCTTTTTCGCACAAGGAATTTCTATTTATTTAAAATATGAATTATAAAATGGATGTGGTACTCCCCCATTCCCCACTTTACACCAGTACATGCTTATTGCGACTCAATACTGCACTGAATGGAGTTCATCATAAACTCCAAGTATGGCTACCCAGGCGAGCCAGGTCAGCGCATTCATTTAACATGAGTGGCAGTTTGAGGGTTAATATATCTAAATGTTTCCATTATATCATATTTATTATTTAATGGGACAATAGAAAACAAATGTTTAATGTCCTTTCATCATAAACATGTAAAACAATAGAAATTCACCTTCTATAACATTATTATATCGTATATTAAACATTCAGTACACTCGGCCGCCTCCACTTGTTATTTCTCTTAAACCCAGATTTCCAAGTGAGAATACCCTGTTAAATAAAACTGTTTCTATAACCTATTAGACAGACGCTGGATTTTATTAGATATATAAATGATACGGCTTAGCACATTTTAATACAGTAATCATTATTTTTCTCCTTTTCTTTCATTTTCTGTTGTTTTGTTAGGGGTTTTTCTGCGTTATTGATTTTTTCTCTCTGTGTTTAAAATGATTTTCTTACAATTTAATATATATTTTGTGATCAATTTAAAAGTGTTTGTTATTTAAATATATATTTTCAATAAACTCGATAACTATTATTGTGTCACATTCTTTATATCTTTAGGTGATATAGCAGAGCATCCATCAATATGATAACCTTAGTGTTGTCTTTACACAGAACATGATAAATGAAAGTATATTCTGTGATATAAAGCTCTTTATTGAAACGCTGGGTGCAGGATTATGGGATCTAGCAACCTCGGATAGGACAAAGTACAATAATTACAGACGTCTCACAAACGCCTTTTGTCAACTTGTATCCCATCATGCCACTTGTGATTAGTAAATACCCCAACTGGACTATAATATAATACAGAACATTACACTTCTGTCATTTTCCTACCAGTTATAATTCATAGCAAACCTGTACAAAGTGTAAATATAATAACCCAGGTATTGTCATATATAGTCTATTATACATGAAGGTCTGGTCTATATATGTGATCGCCTGGGATAGATATTACATTGGTATATTGTGTGTGATATTTATACCAACACATTATTTTAGAAACTATTTACATAAACAAAACGGTTTTCCTTGAACTATAAAAAAAAAAAAAAAAATCCATCTGGGCTGTGTCTGTCTTTTTAATTTGGATCTTATTACTGGATGTAGGCTGTATATAGACTTAGAAATGTAAAATGAATGTATACTATATGTAGATGTATCTAGACTGAATGTCATGTTTTGGATGTGTTGGTGACCGGTCTCTAATCCGCCATCACCCGCACAGACCTCAGGCTCCAAGTCATAAAGTATTCAACACAATATAATTCTACTTTTTGCAGCTATCCTCACAACATAAAATCAAACTAACAATACAATATGTAGTGATACTTATTATTTGACAGACACTTATTTAAAATATACTGACTTTTCATCAATCCCATGTGTGTCTGATAAAAGTTTTGCTGTAAAGTTCAATACTCCATTAATTTGCACCACTCGAAAACATACCTAAAATATTTGTAAGTTTTACTTATAAATATATTTTTACGTGTTTTGATAGGTAGATATATCATTTTGAAGGCATATAATAAGCAAGCATTTATTTATTTATTATTTAAAATTAATGATTGTTGTTTTGGAAATGTAATATCTTGACAAAACACCAATATTAACTTGAGCGACCTAGAACTGTTTGCTTAAAGTTGACCATCATTGATGAAAATACTTTTTACAGTTTAATAGAAATCAGAAGGAGGACATTGTTGAAAAAGTGCATAATTTGTTATCACAGAAAGTAACCACTATATCAGTAAGATGTCCTATCCCCCAGTAGACAATTCTACAGACCCTAAGTCTTTGATATAAGCCTGGTTGGTACCTGTAGGTTGTCTTCAGTTCCAGCCTCTGAGTCATTTGTTATAAATTAGAATCTGTCGCACGTAGATCTGCTGCACAGGTTGGGTCTTTTGGCAATGTGTTTCTCTTATAGGACACATATCTGCCTTAAATACCAGACAAGTACCAACTTTCTTGAGACTTAATTAGAACATTGTTATTTCTGTTAGATCCCATGAGAAGTATGTACATATTATCTAAGATTAGACTTAGGGGAACTTGCACCTGTTAACCTCCTCTTATCTGAAAATCAGCTCATGGCAGAAAAACTGGAATGGAATTCAATGCAGGGGATCCTGGTTCAAAAGACCCAAATTTCATCACTTCTTCTTGGACCTAGATACCAGAATGTGGCAGAAGTAGACAACTCAACATAGGCTGCTCAACTATTCTTTTCCATACCCTAGCTCACAAGCCCCACATTTGAGGCCCTAGGCATTGTCTTTCCTGGTATCTCAGACCTTGAACAATCAGTACTTTATTTATTATGCTACATGTAAATCCTAGACTGTATTATATAAGTGTAACGATCTGCTCTTCTTATTGGGCTTGATAACGCAAACTAGAGAAAAACCTACCCCGCATATTAGTTTATGGTCTGTTTAGAAAATCCCTTCTGTAAGGTCAGCAGACCTTGGTTGGACAATCCCTGCTTGGGATAATTTACCAGTTGCAGTTGGAACAAGTTGCAGGAAGAGCTGGGCTGTAAACAGGTACTCAGTTGAGCAAATTAACCCTCAGTATAACAGAGATGTACTCATAAGAATGAAGACACACCATGTGCTTCAAACATATTCATACTCGAGGCCCATAAAGGCTGAAACACATCTGGGTTTGCTGTTTCTCCTGTTCAGGTTAGAATTGCCTGGTATTTCGGGGCTGGGTCCCTCTTCTGAGTGGGACCAGACTGATATACTACAGGATATTTCTCCCTGTGAAGGGCACAAGTGAGCTAAAAGAGGTTACTCTCAGAGTGGCTTATCGTGGCCATAGAACTAATCTATTAAGGTTGGTTCGCTCTCTGATGAGCGCCTCTGACTTAGTGTTTTTGATTATGTAAATTATATTTAGGGTTTAGTCTCCCTAAGGGTAATAGGGGAATCCAGACGGGGACCCCTTGGTCACTGTGCCTAAGGGAGTTCAGCTGCACCTCACTGACGAGGCCCATAAAGGCTGAAACGCGTCTGGGGTTTGCTGTTTCTCCTGTTCAGGTTAGAATTGCCTGGTATTTCGGGGCTGGGTCACACTTCTGAGTGGGACCAGACTGATATACTACAGGATATTTCTCCCTGTGAAAGGGCACAAGTGAGCTAAAAGAGGTTGCTCTCAGAGTGGCTTATCGTGGCCATAGAACTAATCTATTAAGGTTGGTTCATTCTCTGATGAGCGCCTCTGACTTAGTGTTTTTGGCTCAAACTGACCCTGAGATCCTGTACGACGGTTAGGGGAGGACAATCCCCAGTTAGTACCTCATGGCTTGTGAGGTTGTTATGTCCAGGGAGATGAGAAAATAGACCAGGGATGTTATCCAGTTTTGTATTTAGTGTCTCTTGCTGGGCCTGAGTCAAAATAGGTGACAACTTTACAAATTCAGCCTGGGATGCAAGTACAATAGGTAGGGCAGTAACCTTGTCACTGGGTCACTGCCAGTGGGCAGGCAAATTGCACAAATAGCTTGTGGTTTGCATTGAAACCCCTTCAGTCAATTGATATGAGACACCCTAGTGACTCTACCGGGCTCGTCAAGGTCTACCACATAGATGGTTGGGCTGACCTTACAGACAATCTTGTAAGCTCCTTCCAAGGAAGCTTGGAGCTTATCCTGAGGGTGGGAATCCATCATTAACACCTCCTGACCCTTCTCTAGTTCCCTCACGAGGTTCTCTGGTCATAGAACTTCTTCTGATGCTGTTGGGCACTTAAAACATTCTCCCTGACACTTCACATCAGGTTAGCTATCCGGTCTCTAAAGGCAAGGACATAGTGGACTACTGGCACCAGTTCCTGCCTCTGTTCCCTTTTCCAAGCTTCTCTAATGAGGTCCAGTGGCCCTCTCAAAGGACGCCAATGCTGGAGTTCAAAAAGCACCCAGTGGACTCCTGGGGGAACTCTCTGTAGGCAAAGAAAAGGTATGGTAACAGCTTTTCCCAATCCTTCTCTTGCTCCACAAAGATCCTGAGCATTCTTTGCAATTAAAGCGTTCACACAAGCCATTGGTCTGGGGGTGGTAATGGGAAGAAGTAAGGTGCTTAATCCTGTATAGCTCCCATAGTTCTTGGGTCTATGCAGACATGAAATGAGTACCCCTAACTAACAAAATTTCCAAGAGAACACTACTAATAAGGCTCCTGCTACAGTAGCAGCAGGAGTCACAATAGGTGTTAACATCCAGATTAAAGCCTGGCCAATAAAGCACACAGGTTAGCCTCTGCCTGGTCCTTCTATGGCCCATATGGCCAGCTAGGGCTAGTCCCAGCAGCTGATCCCTGAAACTTTTGGGGACTATCAAGTCCTACACAATGCCCTATCTTCTCTTTCCCGGGGTTCACCCTATACAATAACCCATTCTCCCAGGTAAAACTCTCCTCACGAGAGCCTGGATCTCTCTGTGCTGACTTCTTCCTAATATCTTCTAGGGAACTATCCTCTGCTAGAGCTACCTTCAGCTCCTCTAGCCTGACCCCTGGTGATCCAACCCCCAAGCACATAAAGAGTTTACCTCAAGGTCCTCTTGGCTGGTCGGTTCCTTAGTTCCCCTAGGGCTTCCAGACCTCAAGGATGCTGACTGGGACCTGGTAATAATATTCAAATAGCAGCATTCCATGGGTCCCAAGGCATTCCTCGAAAAAACACACCAGTAGGCACTCTTTCCATGACTCCTACCTCCCGGATATTTTTCCCTTACCCTACCCCAATCCAATTCCCCATGGGCAAGGGAAATGGTATATTGCTGTCCTCCAGCAACTATTACATCCATAGATTTGTCCAGGATGGCAGTGGGGCTTACCCTGGATGGGCAAATAACAGTCATGGCAGCCCCAGTGTCTCTGAACCCATCCACTGGTTGGCCATCCACTAAAACAGTCTGTACATGTGGCATCCTCTGGTCCCCTTTGGCCATATTGATCAGGTGGATGGATGGGTAGGTGCCAGGATCCTCCTGGCAGTCCTGGAACTCCCCCACCTTCTCATGTCCCCAATGTCCCAAACACATCAAGCAGCGGACAGGAGGCTGCTCTACCTGGCAGGACTGGCCTTCATTGCCCTCCTGCCTCAGTGGCTAAACACTAGCCCTTGTTGCGAATTTAGGGGTGTCCAAACCCCTGGGCAAGGAGCTGCTGGTGCCTGTGAGACGGTATGTAGGGCTGGGGGGTGAGCTGATGCTGTAGCATTATATGGGCGGGCAGCAGGGACATTTTTCCGGCCTTTTACCTTCTCAGACTGGTTAGCTCGCTTCCCAGCTTTATCCACAGTGACAGGTTGCCTATCCTCCACCCACTCCCGCACGGTCTCTGGGCAAATGTGGAAAAACTGCTCCATCATAATCACCTTGGCTTTCCACCAGATTTCTAGGGTTTCCAACCAAAAGTTCAAAGTCCAGGGTTACCGCAACAACTATATAATTAATTGTTCATTGGGTTTTAATGAGAACAAGCTCTGTAATTTACGTGCACAGGATTATTGTTATAAACTGCAATCAGACATTGATCAATTCTGATGAGATTGTGATTACATTATTACAGTACATGTATCAGTGTTGGGACAGCATTGTGTTTTTTATTATTACTTTATTTTCAATCATCCTATCTATCATAATATTTCAATAAATATAATGTTTTATATATAAAGATCGGTGTTATAAGATTTTTTTGCTTGTACTTGAGTTCCCAAAAGAGAAAATCTTAATGGTCCTGCTAAGTGTCTGTTTGGGTTTAATTTAATGTCTTTACACTTATTATTGAGTACGTCTACCAATATATACGATAGATAGTAGCTCTATCGATGGACATGGAAAAAGTGTTCGATAGGGTGAATTGGGACTTTATTGACTTAGTTTTGGATAGATATGGTTTGGGAGCGTTTAGTTCACAAGCAGTATATACAAACGCCAATGCCTCTATTAAGGGTATGGATTTTAAATCAGATTATTTTTCAATACTGAACAGAACAAGACAGGGGTGTCCACTTTACCCACTTATTTTTCTACTAATTATTGAACAAGTAGAGAGATAGAAGATATAATACCTGGCTCTTTAAATAAAATAAAATAACTGCTTATGCAGATGACCTAGTGGTTACAAATCCTACACAATCTTTATATGAACATAAAAATTATAAATGCTTATAGCGAGGTTTCTTATTATAAATTGAACATTCCAAAATCAGAAGTCATGGCAATGAATCTGGGAATAAATTAAAAATTAAAACTGAAAGATATATTTGGATATAATTGGGATGAAAATGCATTTAAACACTTAGGCATAAAATTTACTGCGAACCTAAATAATTTAATAAAAAATAATCTTGAGATATTAAATCTCGATATCAATAATACAATGTCAAATTGGAGGAAACTCAATTTAACATGGTCAGGAAGAATATCGGCGATAAAAATAATGGTGCTCCCAAAAATCACATATATACTGAGAGGTTTACCTCTCAAAACCCTACTTATAGATTAAATGAGTAACAGAATAAAATAGACAACTTTATATATAAAAATAAAAAGTCTAGAATTAAAAAAGATGTTACAACAAAAGCATATTCTAGAGAGGGCTTTGACAGCACTTAATGTTATAAAATACAATTGCTTTAACCCACATCCTGAAATATAATATTGAGCATGATGTCCCCAAATATTTGACAATTGAGAGAGAGCTGTCACCAATGGTAGATCTTGCATCTGTATTTTGGGATAAAGCATATGAGGGAAAGGCATTAAATTACCAAAGATCCCCAGAGTATTAATTAACAGCTGTCTTGGACCGACATGTTATATACTGCTATTCTGAACTCTAGTTATAAATGAGTGGGAAATAGAAACTTAACAGATTTCGAGGTATCATTCAGTGATATTAAAAGGAATCATTAAGTGATATTAAAAAGAAAGCAAACTATAACTAACTGTCTTAAAAATATAAAACTACTAGCAAATTGCCCGTCAAAAAATGCCGTTTATTGCGATCTTGTGTTGTGGTGTTTTTTTAAAGTTATTTTATATGTACCGTATGTTTTAATGATAAATAAATGAAATGGCTATTTTTTTCTATAATAATTATAGAATATACTTTACCTATTTGTAATTGATATATCCAGCAATGAATAGCCTGAAGAGCTAAGTATTTATTTTTATTTTCCTCTCTTTTCTTGCTCATTAAATTCGACTTTAATTAGCGTGCAACTTTACTGGCAGATATCATGGCTGTCCCCCCATGCTCTGTGTGTGTTTTTTTTTTTTTGTATTTAGTATATATTTTTTTTAAATGTATGCATTTTGGCCATTTACTCCGTATTTTTGTGAAATTGTATATTTTTTAAAAGTTCCACGGGTCGTCATTAAAAGTTGTAAGTCCATGTCAGTGTTTTCTTCTCTTTTGGGTCATGGAGCCTCGTTTTCATTTTTTTCGTCCGTCATTTTTTTTTCCGCTTAGCCTATTTTCAAGTGACGAAACTCCTTAAAATCAACTTTAATTTGCAAGCAACCTCACCCCCAGAGGTCCTGGCTGTGTTATGGATGATAATTAGGAAAATGTCTTTTCATGTTATTATCTTTGTTTGCATTCCTTACTCACTTATATATTTATTAATGAGAAGAAGGTTACTTAAAATGGAGGATGAAACTACAAAACAACATGGCGACAGAACTACAAATGGGAGTGGCCTGATGATGCATACATCCGTGACCAAACAAGGACAAATGAACGGTTCCTCCCTAAACTGACCAGTATGATGACGACACACTGCAGCAATTTTGAACCAATCAATAAAGCTATTAATTCCTAGACAAAGGAATCATGTGACGCTTGATCAGATAACGTTTTCTACATATAAACGTGTAAACTGCCATTTTAATACAGAGCGCTTTGAGAACTACTATACAGAAACACCGTGTCTGTGTCTTATTTCTCTGGAATGTGCACATTCCACACTAATTGGAAAAGCAACAGATATTTAATACAGACTTTGAAGTCTTATCTAATTCAGCTGTCCCCCCGTGCTGTGTGTGATGCTTTTTGTTATTTTTTTGTTATTTTTCATTGTTTTTTGTGTTTTTTGATGTAAGCGTTCAAGTTCGTATTTTTGTGAACTCTTACTTTTTTTTTTCTAAATCTTGCTAATCGTATTTTTTCGTGTGTAAGTCCATATTTTGTCTTTTTTTTTCTAAGTCCCGTGGAGTGTTATTTTTTTTTAAAGTCACGCTTTTCGGGGGGGGGGGTTGTACCGGGATTGAGGCGGCGTAGAGCCTCCACCTCGGCAAATGCTCGACGGTCCGCATTTGTGGCCTGCAATCAGTTTTTGGCTCATTGCAGCTGATGTTGGAGACTCCACCCCTGCAAATGTGGCCCCTAGCTTTGCGAGGGACACAGTTCTTGCGAGTGTGGCAACGACTCACAGTTTGACAAGTATAATATGTGATATATATATATATAAATATGTGTATATATTTATATATATATATATATATATATATATATATATATATATATATATATTGTGACAAGGAGTGCCGCTTACCACAGGGATTTTTATAAAAGGTCCCGCAACACATAGATTTATGATGCAGAAGATTTGTTTATTTGAGGGCTCATAAACAAGGGTCCAGAAGTAGTAATAAACTGTAAGAAAAAAATGAAAATAAAAATCTCCAAAAATGTTCTGACAACATTCAGGAACACCTTGACTACACCCCGGAGAAATATGATTCACAAAGAAAACAATTAATCCAGTCGTGCTACTTCCAGCGGGGGTTCTTGTGGATCATAAACAACAGTCTCTTATAAGTGATATTTTGCCACCTTGTGGCCAGGGTACAAACAGTCTCTGTTTTAGCAGAAGTCTGTTCATCGTCTTTAAATAAGTAAAAGCGGAAGAAGCATAGGGCCCGTCTGTCTCGCCCATACGATTCAACCCCGGGGACCTTTTGATATTGCAATATTAACTTACTGCAAATTAAAAGGTCAAGCACTCAGCCTCTTTCCTGGGGTATAATAAGTATGGTACCTTCATTCAGTGCTTCTGACAGCTCCACACTTGCCTAGACCTTGTCTTCTTAGGCAACTATGCCTGGGAATCCTCAATATTCAATTTTCTTACTTGGTGCCTTTGTAGTTTCACCTCCTGAGTCTGTAGTCACTCTTTCTGTCAGCTCTGTTCATCCAGCGACTCCAAGCAGCACACACTCCTTTCTGTTATCCAAAACTCGCAGCCCCAGTAAACAAGGTGATCTCCTTCAGGTTTGCTTTCAAAGTTAAAAATGTAGATCCACACAGGACCATCCAGCAAGCTCCTCTCTGTGGCTTGCACTGGCTGCTTAGCCCCTCCCCATGTCTACTTTCCAGGCTTTAAAGTGAAGCTGCACCTGCACCAATTAAGAGTTCTTCAGGAGTTTAACTCCATCAGTCTTGTCAAGAACTCTTTACACTACTTTGCTTGGCACCATCCTCTAGGGGTCAAACAGTCACATACCCTCTCCCTCAGCTCACCAACATGGTTGAGCGACATGCAGAGAGGCCGGAAATTCAGTAGACGGCAACCACATGGCATAGAAGGCACTGTAGTTTCAGGTCGACACACTGCCATCTCTCGTGCAGTAACCCGTGCATCCAGTAGAGCCACTCACCACTCAAGAACACTTTGCCATGGAAAACATTCCTCCTTTGTGCTTCCTACATTGAGGTATGAGGCTGCTATTGAGTGTTCACTTGTAAATCCATCTTCTCTCTATCCTCACATTCTACTACACAGCAGCTCACAAGGTCTGTCACTACCGCCTGGAACACCATGGCATGCATCTCATCCTGAACAATGAAGAAGTCCCCTGTTTTGTTTGAACCGTAGGCTTTCAAGAAGCAAGGCTTGAGATACTCCTCAAATCAATTGCCAGTGATTTCTTCCAAGGTGTCATCCGAAAGAACAATACATAGAGCTTCTCATCTCTTTTTCCCTTTCAGAAGCACCGTCTCTGCTTGGAACAATTGAAGCTCAGCCGTCTTGACCTGAGACAGCAACACCATGCTGTTATCCTCATTGATAGCGTCTTCTACAATGAACCAATTTGGACGGTTCAACATTGTTGTGGAGAGGTCATCTGTTTTGGAATCTGAGCCCGAGGTCCTGGCCAGGCCTTGACTGGTCTCTTTTGGTGTCTCCCTATCACATGCTGGTGTCTCCACTTCTGGCGGTCCCAAGTCTATCTCACAAAAAAACTTCTGGGCAACTCCAGACACTCTGATTCTGTTTGAAGCTTTGGACTAGAGTGTTTTGTTTTACACTAGGGATCAGGACTTCTTTATTCACTAGAGAACTGTGAAGCTTCTGCGCCTCATCTTGCCTACAGACATCTTTCTAGTTCTGTGCTTTTAGCTTGGATAATGTATGGGGTTTGACTTCTTTTTCTTTCTCTAACACTTCCACATTACTCTGTGGTTCCTCTAATGTCTTAATGTCTCTAGATGGGGGTTGGTGTCTGGCTCAGGTAACAACTGACTCTCTAGTACCAGTCTGTGTACCCCTTGGTCAAGCTCTGAGACATTCTGATCTGGTTGGGCTCCTTTCCTCAGCACTTTAGGTAGAGTCTCCAACTCTTTCTTATTAGGTTCCCCATCTTCATTCTTATAGTTGTTATGAGATGGCAACTGTTCAGGCTGTTTCACTTCCAGCTTTTACTCCCAATTCATTTTGCAGTTCAGCAAGCTGTCTGCTGCCTAGGATTTAGGCAGAGAGATAATCTGGCTCTTCCTGTTCTAGGTGGTCCCATTGACTGGCTAGACAGGATCAGCTTCCTATCGCCATCTTGTTTCTGTTCTGGTATGGTTTCCTTAATAGACGCCACCAGCATATCACTTCTCAGGGCTGCGTCTACCTCTTGGATCTGCACCTCAACCGTCTCATGGTTCGAACCGAGCATCCTCGATATCATGGTGCCTCCAATTTTATAAGGTCTGTATGTCTCTCTAACTCTGCCAGGACATATCTCTCAAATTTCTGATCTTGCTAGAACATCTCTAGTGATACAGCAACTTCAGGTTTGCACTCAACTCTTAGGCTAGTAAACTTTTTAGGAGCCTTTAGAATAATCAGTTTCTTAGAAAAGCTGGTTGTTTCAGCATCCTCAGCTTTCACCCATAATACATCTGCTTTTAATTGTTTCTCTTCAGATTTTCTCTGTTTTTCTGCTTGCTTTGTCTTATTCTTTACTCAGCTGTATTTTCTCTTTATTAGCTTGTAAATCTGGTTCACTCTGCTGACACTGGATCTCTGACTGTATATGCAAATAAAGAAGTTCATCTATCTCTTTGTTCAGGTCCTCCCAGGATATCTTTGGCAGCTCTTCCACCCATCCTTCATCCTTCTGTCTCTCGGGTACTAGTTCCTTTACTATGTCATGCATATGAGTTTTCTTTGGACATAGCTCTGTGTTCAACACAGCATCTTGTGTATACGGTTCCTGAAGATCAGGGTTAGTCTCTTCTGGACATGCATCACCCTGTTCCAGCAATATCTCCTTATCAGATGGATCGTTCATCCTCTGCTCTTGTAGTTGAAAGCATAGATCTTCTACTTGGCTGTGCCTGGTTTGTTTTTTTGGATCCCAATATAGACTTTCCTCCGCCTTCTCTTGTGTCTCCCTATTAGAGCGATCGCTCAGCTTCTGAGCTATACCGATAGTGAAGACATCTTGCTTCTCCTGTATGTCCTTTTGCGGCAGCTTCTAAATATATTCCTCTTTCAGTTTAGGCATGGTAGGACTCTTCCACTTCTCCCAGCTAGACCTGGGTCTTCTACCTATAGGACACTTTGTTGTCCTCAAGTGCAGGCTTTCTTCTCCTTTCAGGAATATAAACTGGCATCATCCTGATACCCTTCATTTTCATAGCAACTTGCCTGCCTTCTATTGTAGGCTTTTCCAGTCCCCCTGGCATAGGGTTCATCTGTACGTCTTGCTTTATCGGTTTCTCATCTTGGCACTCCTTGTCCCTAGCACTTTGTTTTACTGTGACCTGAGACAAAGTGTTCCCGGGATTCTTTACATTTCCGTTAGGATCTATCTCCATATACTGCTTCTCAGATCCTCTTAGAGATGGGGGGTTTGTCTTTTACCCTCTCAATCTTCAGAATCGTCTTGTTCTCATCTTTCCCTTTGGTAAGGTTTCCAGTTTCTTCATCCTTTTCAGGACACTTTTGCTTAGTAAGAACACTGGCTACATTCAATCATTTGATCTTTCCTTTCTCTGGGTCAGAGATCTTCCTTTCTCTAGTACTCTCCACCTCAGGAGCTTTCACCAAGGACAGGCAACTGTATGTTTAGGTTTCATATGGAGGCCTCTACATTGCTCTTAACCATAAGGTTGGTACATCAGATTTGATTAAGTTCACCACCAATGACCTGATCAGCATGTTTCTTACTGAGGCTAGTTTTGCACTCAGTCAGTGACAACACTTTGTCCTTTCTCCCTTGACCTTTGCTCATGTTTGTAGCTGCATTCATCTCACTAGTCTCGTGGCCTATCTCAGCAGTCACTTCTGCTTTCTCTGCCATCTCATTCGCTGCTCCTGCAGGATCACTTGCTTTCTCTGCCATCTCTGTGGTGCTCTCTGCCATCTCTGAAAATAAAAATCTACATAAACGTTCTGACTAAACATTCAGGAACACCCTGACTACACCCGGCCAGCTTATCTTCTCCGAAGAAATATGATTCACCAAAGAAAACAATTAATCCATTCATGCTACTTCCAGCGGAGGTTCTTGTGGATCAGATACAACTGTCTCTGGTATGTGCTATAGTGCCACCTTGTGGCCAGGATACAAACAGTCTCTTACAAGTGGTATATTGCCACCTTGTGACCAGGGTATAAACCAGCTCTTAAAAGTGGTATAGTGCCACCTTGTGGCCAGGGTGCAAACAGTATCTGTTTTAGCGGAAGTCTTTTCCACATCTTTAAATAAGTAACAGCGGATGAAGCATAGGGCCCGCCCGTCTCTCCCATATGCTTCACCGTAGTGACCCTTTGATATTGCAATATTAACTTAATGCAAATTAAAAGTCAAGCACTCTTTCCGGCGGTATAATATATCTGGTACCTTCATTCAGTTCCTCTGACAGCTCCACACTCGCCTAGACCTTGTCTTCTTAGGCAACTCTGCCTAGGAATCCTCAATATTGAATTCCCTTACTTGGTGCCTTTGTTGTTTCACCTCCTGAGTCTGTAGTCACACTTTCTGTCAGCTCCATTGCTTTTTAGACAGAGCCAATAGTAAATGAGACCATCATCATGACTTCATTAAAACATGGGGTTTAAAGACAAATCATTAGTGTTTAGAAGTATGATTTGCGATCTGACACGCAATCCAGAAATGTTGAAATCTATAAAAATCATTAAAACAATCGGTCTAGTCCATGCGGGTTACATGATATGCAATATCTCATCGATTGTCGGGATGGATATAACATGAAAATAAAATATAAAAAGAATATTTAATTATTTTGCAGATTTGCAAGTTTGAGATTGTTGTGTAATTAATTCTAACGCCTTTCATTGCTTTCCCCATATTTTAAAGCCATTTACACATTTGAAGGCAATTGTGGACTTGTTGAAATGTTGAAATTAAATATCGAGATAGGATGGAGTTACGCTTTTAACAACCACAGTGATTTTCAGCCTTTAACCCACAAATGGAAAGCAAGTATTATCACATATTATAATTGTCTAACTGCGATTCGTCGTCACGCTTCAGACGAATCGCAGTTAGACAATTACAAACTGCTGTGCGGCCCATTGGGGAAGAGGCACAACTGCTGCGCATTGCGCAGAGCGCGTCGCGAGCCGCGCATGCGCAGAGCGCGGCGCAAGCCGCGCTTGCGCAGAGCGCGGCGCAAGCCGCGCAAGCCGCGCTTGCGCGCAGCGCGGCCCATTGGGGAAGAGGCACAGAGGGACAGTAAACTGCTGCGCATTGCGCAGAGTGCGGCGCGAGCCGCGCATGCGCAGAGCGCGGCGCAAGCCGCGCTCTGCGCATTACACAGAGCGCGGCCCGAGCCGCGCTTGCGCGCAGCGCGGCCCAGTGTGGAAGAGGCACAGAGGGAGAGTAAACTGCTGCGCATTGTGCAGAGCGCAGCGCGGCCCAGTGGGGAAGAGGGGGGGTAGAGGCACAGAGGGAGAGTGGGGAAGAGGGGAGGGAGAGTGGGGAAGAGGGGGGGGAGAGGCACGGCACAGAGGGAGAATGGGGAAGAGGCACAGAGGGAGAGTGGGGAAGAGGCACAGAGGGAGAGTGGGGAAGAGACTCAGAGGGAGGGGGGAGAGACACAGGGGAGGTAGAGGAGGGGGAAAAGACACACGGGAGGGAGAACAGGGGGAAGATACACATGGGAGGGAAATGGGGGGGGAGGGGAACAGACACAGGGGGAAGGGGGAAAGAGACACAGGGGGAAGGGGGAAAGAGACACAGAGGGAGAGGGGGGAAAGAGACAGAGGGAGAGGGGGGAAGAGGCACAGAGGGAGAGGGGGGAAGAGACACAGGGGGAAGGGGGGAAAGAGGTACAGAGAGAGGGGGAAAGAGGCACAGAGGGGGGGAACAGAGGAAGGGGTGAAGAGACACAGTGGCGAGACACACAGAGAGAGGCGGGGGAAGAGGCACAGAGGGAGAGGGTGGAAGACACAGAGTGGGGAGAGACACAGAGGGTGAGGGGGAAGAGACAGGGAGGAAGAGGCACAGAAAGAGGAGGGGGAAGAGACACAGGGGAGTAAGAGGAGGGGGAAGAGACACAGGGGAGAGAGTGCAGGGGGGAAGATACACAAGGGAGGGAAATAGAGACACGAGGAAGGCCGTAACAGACACAGGGGGAGGGGGAAAGAGACACAGGCCAGGGGGGAACAGACACAGGGGAGGGTTGGGGGAGACACAGGGGGGGGAAGAGATGCATGGGAGGGAGAAGGGGGAAAGAGACACAGGGGAGGGGTTTAGAGACACGGGAGGGAGAGGGAGGTAAAAACACAGGGGGGCAGGAGATGCAAAGGAGGTAGACGAGGTGGAAGGAGACACAAGGGAGGGAGAGGAGGGGGGAAATAAGACACGAGGGAGGAAGTAGACAGAGGGAGAGACTCGCAATGAGCTCCAAAGGGGCTCATTGCAAGGCCTGTGATGAGCGCCAAAGGCGCTCATCACAAGGCCAGTAAAGTAGAGGGGGAGAGGCTTACATTGTGTGGCAAACAGCATTGCCAGGCTTCAGTTTTTATTGCCGTCATTTTTGACGGGCAAGTCGCTAGTTATTATTATATTATTATTATTGTCTTTATTTATATCGCGCCAACATATCCCGTAGCGCTGTACAGGGGTTTAGTACATGGCAAAAAATAAACTTAACACCTTATAAAGAATGGAGGGCCCTGTTTTTGAGCATATAATCAAATGCACATAGTGCTTGTTTCCAAGACATGGACACACAATTGAAAACTCGCAAACTTACAATCTAAGGTTTAGTTGTGATACAAGAGGGTGACAAATACAAAATGGCAATGTGAATGCAATTTGTTTAGTCAATTGTAGGGGTCTCTGTGTTGTTCTGTAGATTGTGGGTGGGAGTGTTATTAAGCTGTGGAGTGTGCAGTTGTAATTATAAAGGCTGAAAGTGATATGATTTTTTAAATAGGTGTGTTTTTAGTCATTTTTTAAAGGTTTTGAGGCAGGAAGATAATCTAATGGAGCGAGGCAAGGAGTTCCAAATAGTAGGGGCAGCAAAGGAAAAATTTGAAGACGGGAGTGAGAGGAGGTGATGAGAGAGGAGAAAAGAAGAAGGTCGTTAGCAGAACAAAGGGGGCCGTTGGGAGAGTATTTTGAAACAAGAGCAGAGATATAAGGGGGTGCACTGTTGTTGAGGGCTTTATGTGTTAGGGTCATGATTTTAAATGTGATTCGGGAAGCTATGGGAAGCCAGTGGAGTGATTGACAGAGAGGAGCTGCAGACACTGATCATTTAGTATTGAAGATGAGTCTAGCGGAGGCGTTCATTATGGATTGGAGGGGAGACAGACGAGAGATGGGTAGGCCGGCAAGGAGTGAATTGCAGTAGTCGAGTCGAGATATGATGAGAGAGTGTATTAGAATTTTAGCTGCGTCTTGTGTAAGATAATGACGAATTTTGGAGATGTTTTTTAGGTAAAACTGACAAGATTTTGTTATTGATTGGATGTGAGGAATAAAAGAGAGGGCAGGATCCAGTAGAACCCAAGACAATCTGGGAGGTGGGAGTGATGATGGTGTTGTCAACAGTGAGAGATATTTATGGAGTGGAAGCTGTAGTAGAGGGTGGAAAGATTAGGAGTTCAGTCTTAGACATGTTGAGTTTGAGTTGATGGGTAGACATCCAGGAGGATATGCTAGAGAGGCAGTTGGAAACATGAGCTAGAAGAGAGGGGGATAGATCGGGTGCAAAGAGGTAAATTTGAGTATGATCTGCATAGAGATGTTACTGAAATCCAAAGGATTTTATGAGGGTGGCAAGGGAGGAGGTGTAGATGGAGAAGCGGAGGGGGCCTAGGACAGAACCTTGGGGAACACCAACAGAGGGAGAGGTGAAGAAGAGGTGCCAGAGAAGGAGACGCTAAATGTACAATCTTTTAGATAGGATGCGAACCATGAAAGAGCTATGACCTGGATGCCAAATGAGCAGACAGTTTGGATTAGAAGAGGGTGGTCAACTGTGTCGGAGGCAGCAGAGAGATCCAGGAGAATTAGAATGGAGAAGTGACTCTTTGATTTGGCAGTTAGAAAGTGTAACGGAACCCATCACTGTTTTACCCTGTTTTATGGTTATTTAATTATTATGGTTAAAATATGATCCTACTGTTATACTGTATGTATGTTGGTTTATGCTCTGCAGAATATTAGCCCAGACTATTGCAGACCTTGGCATAAGAGATAATCCTATTACAGAGACTCCTCATAAGATAAGGAAGTCATTTGTATAAAGTGTTTTCATTATCAGACATAAGAACAAAGAAGTATAATCTGATCAATGTCTGATTGTATCAAAGTAGCCAGGTAGCCTCAGGGAGGTGTGACCACACCTATTGTCTCTCTATGTGTATTGTGTGGCCAACTATGGGGGATGTGTATTGCCTGTGGGAAGAGATGTGTATATATATTTCTGCACAACAAAATAAAGTCAGTGTTCTTTGACTCCCAATTGAGTGTCGTCCAATATGGGAGGTTGGGGATGGTGAGACTGTAGTGCTTCTTGGATATTTTACCGTATACCAGCGGAGATATTGGATTCGTGTTCCAACTCCGTTACAGCAAGTCATTGGTGACTTTTGTGAGGGCTGTTTCTGTTGAGTGTTGGGCACGGAAACCAGATTGGAAGGGATCAAGAAGGGAATTGGAAGAAATAAATTGAGTGCGGTGATTGTAAACAAGCCGCTCAAGCAGTTTAGAAGCCAGTGGAAGTAGTGAGATAGGGCGGTAGTTGGAGGCAGAAGCTTGGTCAGATGAGGGCTTCTTGAGAATGGGTGTAATTATGGCGTTTTTTAAGGAGGATGGAAACCTGCCAGTGTTTAGGGAGAGGTTGAATAGATGTGTGAGAGCTGGGATAAGTATGGTGGATAGGGGAGGGATTAGCTGTGAAGGAAAAGGATCATGTGGACATGTTGTAAGGTGAGAGGTTAATAATAACGTAGATACTTCATCCTCGGTTACAGGGTCAGAGGAATCCATAGTGGAGGAGGGATTGGGTAAGGGTAAGGATTGGGTGTCGTGGGCTTGTGGAATGGATGGTGGGATAGGGCCAAGCTGGGAGGAGAGCTCATTTTGGATAGTTTCAATTTTATTTTTAAAGTGGCTGGCAAAGTCATCAGCAGTTAGACAGGAAGGGGCAGGAGGTGGGGGTGGGCAAAGGAGGGTGTTGAATGTAGCAAATAAATGTTTAGGGTTGGAGGACAGGTTTGATATTAGTGATGAGAAGTAGTGTTGTTTGGCAAGATTGAGGGCAGACAAGTAGGAGCGCAAGGTAAACTTGTAGTGGAGAAAGTCTGCTGAAGTGCAAGAGTTCCTCCATAATCGTTCTGCAGTGTGTGAGCATCTCTGTAGATAGTGTGTTTGTGTAGTGTGCCATGGTTGTGGATGAGAGCGAGGGCGTTTGCTTGTGATTATGGGGGCAAGAGAGTCAAGGGTGGAGGTTAGAGTAGCGTTGTACTGTGAAGTGGCGATGTCAGGGCAGGTAAGGGTGGTGAGGTGGCTGAGAAGGGGTTTTAGTACATTTGAAAACTGTTGTGGGTTGAGTGCTTGCAGGTTTCTGCGTGTTCTGGTGGCAGGATTTGAAGAAGGGTGGTGAGCGGAAGATGAGGTGAGGTTGCAAGTTAGCAGGTGGTGGTCAGATTGGGGAAGTGAGGAGATGTCAAGGTTGGAGATAGTGCAGAGATTAGTAAAAATAAGGTAAATAGAGTGTCCACCACTGAATTGCGGAATCTATCCATTAGGAGAGGCCAAGGGAAGAGGTAAGTGCAAGTAATTTTGCAGTTGTTGGGGAGGTGGGTGTGTCAGTGGCTATGTTGAAATCGCCAAGAATGAGTGAAGGTATATTGGAGGAGAGAAAGTGAGGGAGCCAGGCGGCAAAGTTGTCCAGAAATTGAGATGGTGATCCAGGCGGGCGATAAATCACAGCTACTCGCAGAGGGATGGGAGAGAAGATTAGGATAGTGTGGACTTCAAAAGATAAGAATTGGAAGAAGGGAACAGGGGGTATGCAGTAAAAAGTGCAGCGAGAGGATAGTAGTATGCCCACACCTCCAGCTTGTTTGTTCCCGGGTCTAGGAGTGTGGCTGATGAGTAGACCACCATAAGAGAGTGCATCAGGGGAGGCAGAGTTAGATGATGTGAGCCAGGTTTCCGTGATAGCCAGCAAACTGAGGGAGTTGGAAATGAAGAGGTCATGAATGAAGGTAAGTTTATTGCAAACAGACCTTGCATTCCAGAGGGCACATGAGAAGGGCAAAGTAGATGGTTTGTGACAAGTGATGGGTATTAGATTATGGGTGTTTTGGGCATTTGCTGCCCTGGGGACTCTGCGTGGCTGACAGCAGGTGGGAATAAGTGAGGGGCCTGGGTTAGGAGATACAGTATATCCCCACAAACCATCAGAAGAAGGAGAGAGAGTAAAAGGAGATGGGAATAGGACTTACTGGAGCATTTCTGCTTTTCAGCTTTAGGGGAGGGATGAGATAGTGACTGGAGGAAGGAGAGGAGCTCATGGGATCAGAGAAGAGGAGAGGAAGGCAGGGAAGGTGAGATAGTTATATTATTGGATACATGATGTGTAGAGACAGTATAGGAGAGTCTGAGAAAGAGGCAGGAGGTTATAATAAGGAAGATGGTGTGAGAAAACATAGTGACACTGTATAGGCAAGTATTCTTAAAGGGGGGTGGTTAGACATAATAATCAGATGGCACTGATTGAACAGGTGCAGGTAATTAGTATGCCTCAATATATTAAGTGTAACCAGGAGAGGGTGGGTAGAGGTGCAGGGAGGGAGGGGATTGCTGTGTTTCTGTGGAGGAGTGTGTTTTTTACAGATATCTATGAGATCAAAAATAAGTTATTTGTGTGGGTGGAGATATAGGGGCAACAAATGAGATGAGTGAACACAGAGCATTTCTGGTTTACAAATAAACATTGGGCTGTCATACAGATATCGGGCAACATCACAAGAGGAGTCCTACATGTAACACCACAAGAAGCTGGGTCTGAATGGCCTTCCACCTCGGTTCACAGATCTTTTGTGGTCAGGTTCCCCTCATGTTGTAGCTGACGGTCGACTTATGAAAGCCACACGGTTTAGTAGACAGGGGCCAGAAAATGCATGAAAGGCTCATGGAAACCCACATCTTTTAGTAGAAAGAGACCAGAAATGCATGAAAAGCTCATGGAAAACATGATCTAGTATATAGGGGGCAAAAAGTACAATCTAGGGAGCTAAAAGTGATACTTACTTAGTAGATATGGGCCAAAATTGCAATGCAAGGCTAGGTGAAAGCTAAAAACAGTACCTTGTATGAATGCAATGCAGCAGGCATGGCTCCTGAGCAATGCAAATGCCTTAATGGACATCAGCTGAAATGGAAGCAGAAATGTTAGGAAGATCCCTTCTCTGAACCAGTAGCTGAAAGGTTGGGATGTTGCTAGTTGACCCCTCGTTAGAATGTTTGGGATCTAGGGAGATCCAGAGAAGGGCATTGGTTAGCGGATAGGGCCTAAAATCTGCAGATGAAGAGCTTAGTGGAAGCCAAAGCAGAGTGGATGGCTGAGGAGCAACCTCCAGACACAGACTGACAAGTGTGCCAGGAAGAGGCGTGGCCGTAAGTGCTTATAACGGGTAAGAGGGGGCTCCCCCCGTAAACTCCAGGCTCAAACTCTTTAAAACTCTAGACATTGAAATTGTGAATTATGTTTATTGCTGTGTTTTTTATTTATCTTAATCATACCAGCATAATTATACTAATGTTCTCAACGTATTCCCAGCATGCCTACAAGTTATCATTACATAAGTATGGATTATAGATTACGTGAAGTATGGAATATAGATCAATGAAATGTATAAAGCCCAACATAATAAATGCATCTTTATGAGTTGAGAATACATTTACATTTTGAATGTGATTTTTTTTTTAAATGAAGTGTCAGTGTGTAAAAATGGATGAAATATTTCAATGTCAATTGACATATTTGGGAACTGATAACATTTTCTGTGTCTTTAGAAATGCAACAGTTTTAGTGTCCATTATCTATCAGGTTTAACTAATAAAATCCAATAATATCTATCTCACATTTACCTTACTAAGGCCTCCATTCCATAAATCCCTTCCGAGCTATCACTGCACAAACCTAAATCTAACCTCCGATAAATGCCTTCTAAGTGCTTGTACATAATATCGTACTGCCCAAGTACCTGTCCCATTGATATTCTCTGTCTTGTGGCTCCAGCACTGAGATTTGAGGTTTAGTCAGAAGTCTTTCCAAGTTCTCAGAATCTGCAAAAAGCCTCTGGGTACCGTCCACCACCAGTAAAGGCAGAAGAAACCCTCAGAGGGGCAAGATTGCCAATTAAAGGGACAATACTGGTAGAAATCTGCCTTTAAAGAAGAATACTGTACAGTAAAGCAAGTGTAACATAGATAACATTATCATAGCCAGAAATGTTCAATCCTAAAACATGATAGGCTGGTATGATGTGTGAAGTCCTCATACACCTGTGACCTCATCATTAAAGCCACATAGAAATAAGCAGGTGGTGTAATGCACGGCCAAGAAAAGCACATCCACAGTCACAACCCCAGCCATTGCTTATCTGAGTGCTGAGGGAGTTGTAATACCGAGGTATGTAAGGCACCGAGAATGCCCAGAAAATCCCAGACAATTTTGAAAACTCACAGAGATTGGCCAGAACTTCCAATATGTTACTAAACCCAGTGTATGCAAGTAAAACATTCTGGGACTGAATGGAGTATGTAAGGGTTTTCTTGGATGTTACAACACTGATGGACTTGAGATCTAAGATATGTTACTTTGTAAGGCCGCCACTCAATGGTTCCTGTAAGAATTCCTGTAATTCTGACTCACATCTATGGGATTTTTGAAAAGATAATTTGTGGAGCTATTCTATAGCTCCCGTAAAAAATGAATCCTTTAAAGCTTACTCACTCCCACCCAAGGAGTGTTGCCTGGAGCTCTAATCTATGACCATGGGTTCCTCATGGTCCATTATGGCAAAAAAAATTAACCCCTATACTTTATATTAACATTTATACTAAACCATGACCATGGCGGGACTTCCATGATGATTGAAGAATCCACTCTCTTCTTTCCTGATTGAAGCCAGTGTTCCTCATCTTTGGCCCATGGAAATGGGTTTCCTCCTAAAAACCTGACGCTCTATAAAAAAACAGCTTAACCTAAAAGAGCTACTCCTCCTTTTTTACTGCCCCTTTATCTTATGTAGTTTTTTCTGGCAGATTATAATTGACTGAAATATATAAAAAGCATATTTCAGGTAATCAGAATCGAGTATTTCAGTTTATCCCACCCCATTTCTGATTGGTTAAAACTCATTTAGAAATCACAGGTTTCAACTTTCAACAGAGGGTTAAAAGCATCTCTAAGTTTTTTTTTATTTTATTTTTTTATTTTGGGCAATCTGAAGGACTTCCTAGTGAACTTCAATGAGATTAGATACTGTTCCAGGTGATACTAACTTTTAAAATAGTTAATGGAACAGGTACTTTGGGCTTAGGATATTGGGATCATTTAAAGGACTTGGATGTCATTTGTACACTGGTAAGATTTACATGTATGATGTGAGGTCGGTTCTGACTAACGAGAGAAAGTCACTCAGATCTTTACTTATGAGAGACATGAAATGGAGGCCTCAGATATGTTAATATATATTTACATGGCAGACATAATAATAACTTTTACCCTTTATGGGTATGTAGTCAGGCTGGTGTTAGTTTCTCAGTACAGTAAATACAGTATGTGTACTTTGGTTTCAGATTTTTTTATTTATTATCACTGTAACACTATATATATTCTGTGTTTGTTTTATTTCATTTATTTTTACATGTTTGTATATACCGTATTTTTCGCCGTATAAGACGCACTTTTTCTTCCCCAAAACTGGGGGAGGAAAGTTGGTGCGTCTTATACGGCGAATATACCTTTTCAAACTGCCTCTGTCCTCTTGAACTCACCCCAGCGCTTCCTACCAGCATCACGTCGGCCGGTGAGTCCTAGTGACGTCACACACGCAACGGTGCAGTACACGAGGAGTGCTGGTAGGTAGCGCTGGGGTGAGATCAAGATGGCATAGATCAGAAGAAAGGTGAGGATCAGGAGGGTCAGGGAGGGTCAAGGGCTCCCAAATGCTCCCAAATGCTGCAGTATATGTATGTGTATGTGTGCATGTATGTGTGTGTATGTATGTATATGTATATGTATGTATGTGTATGGATATTTATGTGTGTATGTATATGTATGTATGTGTATCTATATATATATATATATATATATATATACTAGCGACTTGCCCGTCAAAAATGACGGTAATAAAAACTGAAGCCTGGCAATGCTGTTTGCCACACAATGTAAGCCTCTCCCCCTCTACTTTACTGGCCTTGTGATGAGCGCCTTTGGCGCTCATCACAGGCCTTGCAATGAGCCCCTTTGGAGCTCATTGCGAGTCTCTCCCTCTGTCTACTTCCTCCCTCGTGTCTTATTTCCCCCCTCCTCTCCCTCCCTTGTGTCTCCTTCCACCTCGTCTACCTCCTTTGTATCTCCTGCCCCCCTGTGTTTTACCTCCCTCTCCCTCCCGTGTCTCTAAACCCCTCCCCTGTGTCTCTTTCCCCCTTCTCCCTCCCATGCATCTCTTCCCCCCCCTGTGTCTCCCCCAACCCTCCGCTGTGTCTGTTACCCCCTGGCCTGTGTCTCTTTCCCCCTCCCCCTGTGTCTGTTACGGCCTTCCTCGTGTCTCCATTTCCCTCCCTTGTGTATCTTCCCCCCTGCACTCTCTCCCCTGTGTCTCTTCCCCCTCCTCTCACTCCCCTGTGTCTCTTCCCCCTCCTCTTTCTGTGCCTATTCCTCCCTGTCTCTTCCCCCTCAACCTCTGTGTCTCTCCCCACTCTGTGTCTTTCACCCTCTCCCTCTGTGCCTCTTCCCCCGCCTCTCTCTGTGTGTCTCGCCACTGTGTCTCTTCACCCCTTCCTCTGTCCACCCCCCTCTGTGCCTCTTTCCCCCTCTCTCTGTACCTCTCCCCCCCCTTCCCTCTGTGTCTCTTCCTCCCTCACCCTCTGTATCTCTCCCCCCTGTGTCTCTTCCCCCCTCTCCATCTGTGCCTCTTCCCCCCTCTCCCTCTGTGCCTGTTCCCCCCTGGCCTGTGTCTCTTTCCCCCTGTGTCTGTTCCCCTCTCCCCCCCCATTTCCCTCCCATGTGTATCTTCCCCCTGTTCTCCCTCCCGTGTGTCTTTTCCCCCTCCTCTACCTCCCCTGTGTCTCTTTCCCACCTAACCCTCTGTGTCTCTCCCCCCTCCCTCTGTGTCTCTTCCCCACTCTCCCTCTGTGCCTCTTCCCCACTCTCCCTCTGTGCCGTGCCTCTCCCCCCCCTCTTCCCCATTCTCCCTCTTCCCCACTCTCCCTCTTCCCCACTCTCCCTCTGTGCCTCTCCCCCCCTCTCCCTCCCGCGCTCTGCGCAATGCGCAGCAGTTTATAATTGTCTAACTGCGATTCGTCTGAAGCGTGATGACGAATCGCAGTTAGACAATTATAATATGTGATATATATATGTATATTTATGTGTGTATGTATATGTATCTATATATATATATATATATATATATATATATATATATGTATATTTATGTGTGTATGTATATGTATGTATGTGTATCTATATATATATATATATATATATATATATATATATATATATATGTATATGTATATTTATGTGTGTATGTATATGTGTGTATCTATATATATATATATATATATATATATTTGTGTGTAATGTAGGTGTGTATCTGTGTGTAAAGTGTATTTGTGTTTGATTCAGATTTTTTTTTCTTGTTTTCCTCCTCTAAAAACTAGGTGCGTCTTATCTGCCGGTGCGTCTTATAGGGCGAAAAATACGGTAGATATTCTTATATCTATATCTTGGTTTATTTCCAATAAGGAGCTTAATATCTTGTAGTCTATAACTAGAAACCAAAGCTCACAAGGTGAATCAGTGCATTGGGAGTGAGGGTTAATAGGTAATTTATTTAAGATAGTTATTATTCTCAAGAGAGTAGAAACAGTCTTTACAATTTCTATTCCCTTCACCAAACTGAACAGGGAATATTACATTAATCTAGAGAGGTTTGAGAACAGGTTTATAAGGCTGAGCAGTTCTTTAAATAAGACGTTTCTTATTGATCATAAAGGGTTATGTGCTATATGAGAGGTAAGCTGTACCTGTATATATATATATATATAGTTGAAGAGTGAAGTAGCCGTGAAAGTCCAGTAATCTAGTAATTTCAGTAATTATTAATCTTTATATATATATATAGATTAATAATAAGTATTGCAATATAATTTGATGCCTTTTGTATTGGACAAATGTGTGATTTGTAATGACAAGCTTTCGAGAGGCTTAACTCTAAATGATCACTCCATCCAAAACTTAAAAGTCAAGTACTCAGAGGAAAATTTAAAAGCATCCAAGAGAGAAAAGCATTTGAAATAAAGATGATCACATTCTTCAACACTAAAAACACAGGACTTAATATAAACTTGGGTTTTCTAAAACATTATCAGAATTTCATGTGATTTTTTTCCTCTAACACCTAACAGCTTATATTGTGCTTGTTTTCACTACTCATACCTGGTGGTGTACCATACATTGAAAACAACCATTTTTTTCCTGTAATCTAATTTCAGTTGCCTGCCTGTGTCAGGCTCACAGCTTATAGTGTGCTTAGTGAAATAAAAGAACACTTTTTTGACTGTAATAGATTGAATAGCAATTGCCTGCCTACAGGCATGTGTGTGAAGCCTATTGCATGTATTCTGCCAACTTCTGCCAGTGCACAGTGATACGTCATATCTGGTGCAACCGTAGTGTACAGTGACATGAAACAACACTTTTTTGACTGTAATCTATTGAATATCAGTTGCCTGCCTACAGGCGTGTGTGTGAGGCCTACAGCGCCTACTCTGCCAGCTTTTGCCAGTGCACAGTGACACTCATATCTGGTGGCACCTTAGATTGCAAGCGTAGTGCCCCAAATTTGAAGTAGGAGGTCCGACCAAGCATCTTTTTCCATCTCCCAGTTCCGAAAATCAATGCCATAAACGCGTCCCCTAATAGTGGACGTAACAGGGATTAAACTGATAAGAATAGTACTACTTTACAGTACACACCTTATAAGAATGCAGACAGAGGCAATGCAGAGAGAGGAGTCTTAAGAAGAGGAGTCAGAGGAGGAAGGTGGCTTTGAGGAGGTGGAAGACCAAACACAGTAGGCGTCCCAGGGGGCTTGTTGTCACCTTTCGGGGACTCTTGGTGGCTGGGTGGAGGAACAGACCTTCAATTACATCAGTGAGAAAAAGGAACGGGACATGGCTAGCTTGGTATCCAACCTTGTGCAAATGGGGAGTTTGCGGTTGTGCAAAGGGACTGTTTGCGGTTGTTTGTGGTGCATTAAACGGGGAGATTGGTCTGTTACTGTGAAGCGGGTTTAACCCTTACACTACCTGATCGATACAACATCATACCTGATGCTTTAAAGCATGTTATTCCAAACAATTTAGGAATGGAATATAGGAATGTTAGGTGATTTATGCACTTTATGGCTTAAAACCAGACTCTGCATCAACTATGTAATTTTCCGTGGGAGTTTTGCCATGGATCCCTCTCCGGCATTCCACAGTCCAGGTGTTAGTCCCCTTGAAACAACTTTCCCATCACTATTGTGGCCAGAAATAGTCCCTGTGGGTTTTGAAATTCGCCTGCCCATTGAAGTCTATAGCGGTTCGCCCCGGTTCGCCCGTTCGCAAACATTTGATGAAGTTTGCGTCCTCTGCTCGCGAACCGAAAATTTGATGTTCGTGACATCACTACTGCTCACATATACTACAGACATAAACAAATAATGATAGTCAACAGCCTATATGAAAAATTGAAATCCTTTTTGAAATTACAGAGATAATAAAACATACAATTTATGTTATCTAATGTTTTTTGATGTTTCACAGCCAGCCCAGACCCTGCAACCCAGACTGAGTGTTGTTTCTCCTCCTAAGTGATTTCAAACAATCAATTTGCTTGGGTGTGTTCCCATTAAACTCTATGAGAAAGTGTTTGACTGATCGTGTGTGTCTGCCTTGTAGATCAGACATATCCTTCAGACAAACCAAAAGTAGCCTGTTTTAAAACTTTAGATCAGCCTTTCCGCTCTTTTATTTATGGTTCTGATTTCCACATGACATAGAGCAGCTCTGACATGTCCCCTGCTGTTTAGTTTCAGATGCCTGGAATTAACTTATAATAACATTTTGTAGTTTTACTAAACATATATTGAATAGTTTTTTTTTTATTGAAATATTTACAAATTATTAAAATAACTAGAATAAGCTTTTTAATTATAAAATTACCAGTGACTTGCCTGTCAAAAGTGATGGCAATAAAATTTGAACCCTGGCAATGTTGTTTGCACTCAATGCAAGGCTATCCCCCCTCTAACTTGTGGGTATTGTGGTGAGTGCTTTTGGCGCTCATTGCAAGCCTCTCTCCCCTCTACTTTCTGGGCCTCACGATGATCGCCTTTGGCCTCTCCCCACTCTCTCACCTCTGTGTCTCTTTCCCTCCTCTTGCTAACCTGTTTATGTTTCCTCCTCTCTCCATCTCGTGTCTCCTTGCCCCCTTTTCCTCCCCTGTGTCTCTTTCCCCCTCTCTCAACCCTTTTTCTCTTTTCCCTCTACTTCCTCCCCTGTGTCTAATTCCCCCCCCCCCCCGTCTCCCTCCCCAGTGTCTCTTTCCCCCCCTGGAATTAACATGGATTGTTTGAGGATTTGCATCATTTAATTTACAAATCATGCCCACAACTTTGAAGATGTTTTTTTTTTTATTGTGAAGCAAAAAACAAATAGGACAAAATAACAGAAAAAGTCAATGTGCATAACTATTCATCCCCCTAAATTCAATACTTTGTAGAGCCACCTTTTGTGGCAATCACAGCTCCAAGTCGCTTTGGATAAGTCTCTATGAGCTCGCCAAATCTTACCACTGGGATTTTTGCCCATTTCTGCTCCAGCTGCTTCAAGTTGGATGTTTGCTCTTGTGAACAGCAATCTTTAAGTCTGACCACAGATTTTCTATTGGATTGAGGTCTGGGCTGTGACTCGGCCATTCCAACACATTTACATGTTTCCCCTTAAACCACCCAAGTGTTGCTTTAGCAGTGTGTTTGGGGTCATTGTCCTGCTGCAAAAGTTGAACCTCCGTCTTAGCCTCAAATCATGCACAGAATGGTACAGGTTTTGCTCAGGAATATCCCTGTATTTAGCACCATCCATCTTTCCCTCAACTCTGACCAGTTTCCCAGTCCCGGCTGCTGAAAAACATTCCCACAGCATGATGCTGCCACCACCATGTTTCACTGTGGGGATGGTGCTCTTTAGGTGATGTGATGTGCTAGGTTTGCGCCAGCCATAGATTTATTTGATGTGGAATCAAATTAGTTTAAATAAAATGGGCCTCATTCAATTGAAAAATTGTAAGTTACTGAAGCCCGTAATGGAGCCAATAAACTAATTTGCTATTCAATTGGTGCCTTTTGCAAGCCGCATATGCTCTATGGGTTACAGGCTTGAAATCCCCGCAGTTGTTACAACCATAACTTACACCCCATCTAAGCCTTTGATCTTTCACATCCGCAAGCATTACGATTGCTAAAATCGCGAATCGCTTTTCAATTGCTACAATTCCGCAAGCACGCAAATGTTTTCACACCTGTCAACAGCAAATGTAGAAGAAAATCCTAACGGTACCAGATAGGACCCACAAAGGGGTTAAAGACATATCAATAATACACTGTAAATGATGGGGAAAGGGATGATAGACATTAGAATTAATTGCACAACAGTCTCAAGCTCGCAAATCAGCACTCAAAAATAATTTCATTTTATCTTTTATTTTAGGGTTATATCAATCTTGGGAATCAATGAGTTAATACATATCACGCCACCCACATGGAATAGAACAGTATTAACATTCATTTGTATTATTTGGGATTTTGAGGTTTTGCAAGTAAGATCGCATATCGGACCTCTAAACGTTAATTGATTGACATTTAAGCTCCATTTTTTCTGCCGTAATGATTATGGTCTCAATTTCTTTTGGCTGTTTCTAAATGGGCAGTTAAGGCCTTGCTTAATTGATCATGTTCACGCTGTAAAATGCATCATTCACAGCTCCAAGTGGCTATGTATCAGTCTCTATGAGCTTGACACATCTTACCACTGGGATTTTTGCCCATTCCTCCTTTCAAAACTGCTCCAGCTCCTTCAAGTTGGATGGTTTGTGCTTGTGAACAGCAATCTTTAAGTCTGACCACAGATTTTCTATTGGATTTAGGTCTGGGCTGTGACTCGGCCATTCCAACACATTTAAATGTTTCCCCTTAAACCACTCAAGTTTGGCTTTAGCAGTGTGTTTGGGGTCATTGTCCTGCTGGAAGGTGAACCTCCGTCCTAGCCTCAAATCACACAGAGTGAGACAGGTTTTGCTCAAGAATATCCCTGTATTTAGCACCATCCATCTTTCCCTCAACTCTGACCAGTTTCCCAGTCCCGGCTGCTGAAAAATATGGGGATGGTGATCTTTAGGTGATGTGATGTGTTGGGTTTGCGCAAGCCATAGATTTCTTTGATGGCCGAAAAGTTCAGTTTTAGTCTCAGAGCACCTTCCTCCATACATTTTGGGAGTCTCCCACATGCCTTTTTGCAAACTCAAAACGTGCCATTTTGTTTTTTTGCTGAAAGTAATGGCTTTCCTCTGGCCACTCTGCCATAAAGCCCAACTCTATGGAGCGTACGGCTTATTGTTGTCCTATGTACAGATACTCCACTCTCTGCTATGGAACTCTGCAGCTCCTCCAGGGTTACCTTAGGTCTCTGTGCTGCCTCTCTTTAAAAAATGCCCTCCTTGCCATGTCCATGAGTTTGGTGGGGGGGGGCGTCTTTTGGCAGGTTTTTTGTTTTGCCATGTTCTTTCCATTTGGTTATGATAGATTTGATGGTGCTCCTGAGGCTCATCAAAGATTTGGATATTGTTTTATAACCTAACCCTGACTTGTACGTCTCAACAACATTGTCCCTTACTTGTTTGGAGAGTCCCTTGGTCTTCATGGCAGTGTTTGGTTAGTGGTGCCTCTTGCTTAGGTGTTGCAACCTCTGGGGCCTTTCAAAAAAGGCATGTATATGTAATGACAGACCATGTGATACTTAGATTGCACACAGGTGGACATCATTTCACTAATTATGTGACTTCTGAAGGTAATTGGTTGCACCAGAGCTTTTTATGGGCTTCATAACATAGGGGGTGAATGCAAACGCACATGCCAATTTTCTGTTATCCATTTCTAAAAAATAGTTTTATGTATATATTATTCTAAATTCACTTCACCAACTTAGACTATTGTGTTCTGATCCATCACATACAATTCAGATTAACAAATCATTGAACTTAAGGCTGTAATGTAACAAAATAGGTAAAAAGTCAAGGGGGGTGAATACTTTTGCAAGGCACTGTATATCACATATTAGAATTGTTGAACCGCGAGACTTCATCATGCTTTGCATTGTACGTACAATCTAGGCGATGAGTGCCAAAGGCGCTTATTGCCTGCGAGCCTTGAGTAGCGAGGCGAGCCATTGAGGCACTAAAACTCACAGCACTTAAGTTGCCATTAAAACTCAAGCAGTTAAGGCAATGAATTACGCCGCTGTGTTTCTGTTCCCCTCCTCATCTCTCTCCCTTCTGTCTCTCTTCCCCTCCACCTCTCCCTCCCCTGTGTCTCTCTTCCCCTCCTCCTCTCCCTCATTGCTTGTAAGCCAAAATTACGAGCCGCAAAACAACGCTGTAACCGCCCCAACCGTGCAAATCCCAAAACACGAAAAACACAATAGAATTAAAAAAACACTCACACACATCATCAGGGGACATCCAGGACATCTGGAAGTGAGGTTTTACGTGAATTTAAGCCGAATTTCAACAGTTTCAGCACTCTAAAAGCGAGAAAAAATATGAAAATGAAAATGAGGCTCCACAACCCCGAACCATGCAAAAACAATGCCACCCACGTACAACTTTGCCAGAGACATTCGAAATAAAGAAATACACAGCCTCATTCAATTTCCTGCTCGGGACACTCACATTAACCCCTTCCTGTGGGAAACCAATAGGAACCCCGAAGTGTGCCCACATTATCCCCATGCTGGGGGACCCCAAGAGGGATCCCCGCATTGTCCCGACATTAACCCTTGCAGTGTGGTTCACGATCGTGACCCCAACTGCATTTAAAAGGTGCAAATTCCCTGTCACTGGTCCTTAAAGGGCCAGTGGCACACAAAGAGTTCAGGCCTGTAAGACTGTAAGTACCCCCACAGGCACCTAAAATAAACCCCACAATATTGGGGTCCCCTTTGGGACCCCCAGAGGCTCCCCACATTAATCCCACACTAACCATTGCAGTGGAGGTCCGCGATCGCACATATAACCCCTGCTGCAATCAAAATTCGAATTTCCAACCTTGCAGGTCCTTAAAGGACCTGCACTAAAAAAAAAAATAACCATATCACTCATGGGGATATATAAAGAATGCCATGAGCCCCTAATTAACCCTGTCACTCATGGGGGTCAATACAGACCCCCATAATCCCTTAATTGACCCTGTCACTCATGGGGGTCACTACAGAGCCCTATAATCCCTTAATTAACCCTGTCACCTATGGGGCCCTCCTAATCCATTAATTAACCCTGTCCCTCATAGGGGTCAATACAGACACCCATAAGCACTTAATTAACACTGTCACTCATGGGGTTCAATGAAGACCCCCATAAGCCCTTACTTAACCCTTTCACTCATGGGGGTCAATACAGACCCCCATAATCCCTTAATTAACCCTGTCACATATTGGGTCAATACAGACCCCCATAAGCCACTAATTAACCCCATCAGTCCAATAGGGGTCTATATAGACCCCTATCGGACACTAATTAACCCATGTAATAACACTATAATTGCCATGAGTGTCATCCAGGGTCCTCATAACACAAAGTGTAAGCACTACACTATGAACCCTAACTATACCCCATTAACCCAACCCTGGTCCTATTGAATCCTAATAGTACACATTTAACCCATGCAGTACCTATCTAACCCTAAATTGGCCTATTTAACCCTAACTGGGCCTATGTAACCCTGACTGGCCCAATTTAACCCCATCTAAGCCTGTCTCTCATTGGGGTCTACACAAACCGTTATAAGCCTCTATCTAACCCCATCAGTACCATAAGGGTATATAAAGACCCTCATGGGGTAGTTAGAACCCTAACATTAACCCCATAAGTGCCATGAGGGTCCTCCAGGACCCCCATGACACTAAATGCAAACATTACACTGCACTATCCCCCAATACAGCATTACATCTAAACTACCCCCCTCTACCCTAATCTATTAACACCCACACTACCTACCTACCCCCTATTAACCCCCCATCCCACTAATTACAGAAAATAATAAAACTTAACTCACAAAAAATAATTAAAACTAAGTCACAGAAAATAAAAAAGTTACATTACAAAAAAAAAGCTACTTTACAACCCCCCACTTCCGAAAATAATTCTCTCCAATCTTTAGCCAATCACAATAGGATACACCCCCACTGGGTGACTGGCTGAAGGCATCTGCACCTTCTGGTTTGCTGCAATCTGATTGACAGTGACAACAGCCAATGAGAAGGCGCCGATGCCTTCAGCCAATTTACGCCATGGGGGTGTATCCATTGTGATTGGCTGAAGGGAATAGCGCCTTCTGATTGTCTTTTGTCACTGTCAATCAGACTTCAGTCAATCAGAAGGCGCAGATATCTTCAGCCAATCACCCCATGGGGGTGTAACCCATTGTGATTGTCTGAAGGCAACAGAGCCTTCTAAATGGTTTAAAAAAGTTTGACAGGTCCATTAGCCAATCAAAATGGGATATAGGGGTGTATCCCATTCTGATTGGCTCACACCTTGGTGCCTTCTGATTTGCTGAAATTTGATTGACAGCCTTTTCAGCCAATCAGAAGGCACCATTTTATTTTTTTCCCAGAAGGGGTTTTAGAGTCGGGGAGCTCTGCAAGTACGGAGCTCTGTTAGGTTTTTTTTAGAGCGCGGATTCTTATACGACCGACCGTTGCAAAAGAGTAGAAGGATGGGGACTTGGCGGTAAGGTAAGTTGAATGTATTTTATGCTTACTCTATTTTATTTTGTGTGTATGTTCATGTGTACTAATGTAATGTTTATTTTTAACAGGGGCCGAGTTGGAGAAGACAATAAGAAGGACGGGGACATGCTGGAAAGGTGAGTTGAATATTTATAATATTTAGAATGTTTATTTTTGCAATGTGGTATTTTGTACTAATTTCATGTTTATTTTTTTCCCAGGTGGTGATCTGAAGGGACATCTGTAAAAGTAAGTTGTCTTAATTATTCTATTTTAGGTTAGATTTAGGGTTTGTGTATGTACATAGGGTTTAATGTATGTTAGATAGGGGGTATGCATTTTAGATAGGGGTATTATATTTAGATAAGGGTTAATGTATTTATATAGTGGGTATTGTATTTTATATAGAGAGTATTGTATTTAGATTGGGGTTTTATATATTTAGATAGGGGTTAATGTATTTAGATAGGGGGTATTGTATTTTATATAGAGGGTATTTTATTTAGATGGGGGTATTGCATTTCGATAGTGGTTAATATATTTATATAGGTGATATTGTATTTTAGGCTTTTGGATTTAGATAGGGTTTAATGTATTTAGATGGGGGTATTGTATTTTAGATAGAGGGTAATGTATTTAGATATGGGGTATTGTATTTAGATAGGGGTTAATGTTTTTTAGATAGGGTTATATAGTATGTAGATAGGGACATTTTTTAACTGTATTTATTGTGTATATTACTGTATTATATTTTGTATGTATTGCAATGTGATGTGTATATATATATATATATATATATATATATGTATTTCCTTTTCAGGTGTGTAATACTTTTTTTTTATTTTCTGTAGATGGTGGTGGGGTTGTAATGTAGTTTTTTTGTAACATAGCTTTTATTATTTTTTGTGAGTTAGGTTTTATTATTTTCTGTGATTATTGTAGTTGGGGGTTTAATAGGGGGTAGGTAGGTAGTGTAGGTATTAATATGTTAGGGTAGAGGGGGGCTAGTTTAGATGTAATGGTTTATTGGGGTGATAGTGCAGTGTAGTGTTTGTACTCAGTGTCATGAGGGTCCTGAATGACCCTCATGGCACTTATGGGGTTAATGTTAGGGTTCTAACTGTCCCATGAGGATCCTTATATACTCTTATGGGACTGATGGTGTTAAAAAGAAGCTTATGAGTTTCTGTATAGACACCCATAAGAGACCCGGTGAAATAGGCTTAGATGGGGTTAAATAGGCCTAGTTAGGGTTCAATATGCTCAGTTGGGGTTACATAGGTACTGTTAAGGTTAAACTTGTACTGTTAGTTTTAAATAGGGCCATGGTTGGGTTAATGGGGTATAGTTAGGGTTAATCGTGTAGTGCTTACACTTTGTGTCATGAGGGTCCTGGATGACCCTCATGGCACTTATAGTGTTATCACATGGGTTAATTAGTGTCCTATAGGTGTCTATATAGTTGAGGCACCCAGTACATTCTCATTGTGTGACAAAAAGCATTTCAACACTTTTTATTGCCCATCATTTTTGACGGGCCAGTCGCTAGTATATATATATATATATATATATATATATATATATATATGTATATATATATACAGTATATATATATATATATATATATATATATACACACACATATATATATATATATATATATATATATATATATATATATATATATATATATATATATATATATATATATATTCGTGGCTGGTTGCTACACCCTGTCTTGGCCTGTTAAGGATGGCAAAAGGCAATGAATGCACATAGACTGAGAAAGGGAAAGCTTGAGGAATTTCTGTTGGGCAATAAATTCATGATGATAATGCAATAGAGTTGTTCAAATAAATGGCGTGTGAGGATGTGAGGTGATGAATAAAGGTTAGGGGGAAATGAATAGTGAGATGGGTGTGCAGTTCTGCTGAAGTAGATGTGGGCATAGATTGCCAAAGTTCTATTGATGGTTGTGAGCTGGCGAGGACTATAAGTATGCAGGATGTTGGCAAAAGGATAAAGATGTGAAACCTAGTTACCAGAGAAGGTGGAGTTGGTATGAGGTAGTGATCGTAAGAAAGATGGGGTGAGGATAACTGGTTTATGATGAGAGACAGTGGGGAGTGAGGATGGTGATGAAGGTGGAGAGGAGTGCCAAAGGTGAGAAAGGTGTGGGTAGAGTGAGTAGTGGGAGTCCTATGGTATTACAAGTAAAAGGTATGAGGTTGAAAAGATGTAGGGTGGTAGGGTGTAAGATCTTAGGCTACATACTGGTGAGGGTTAAATCAGAAGAAAAACTTGAAGAGTAACTGAGGAGTTGGCAGGGTATTACTACTAGTGAATTGATAGGAGTGGTATAGACTTATCAGACATATGAAATTGCCAGAGTGAGACCTAAAGAAATAGCGAGAGAAGTGGATGAGGTGTGGTGTAAAGTAAGTTTCTTAGTAGAAAGAATGAAGTGACTAACAGAGAAAGAACAACCGCAGGGCCAGTGAAGGGAGTGCATGGACAGTAGGGTTGATCAAATATGATTGTGGTAAGAACATGACTCTAGGAGTGGAAATGTTATGAAATCAAGTGCAAAGCGACTATGAAAGGCTCAGATGATGGAGGGATAGAAATATGAGGCAAATGTGGTTGTTGATTGTTTGGCTATTATTATTATTATCGTTTATTTGTAACGCGCCAACATATTCCGTAGCGCTATACATAAGTTAAGTTACATGCAATGACAAGTTAAAGATTCACACATTGCAAAGAGTGGATGGCGCTGTCTTTGAGCTTGGAATCCAGTGTCCATAGTGCTTTCCCTAAAGCACCTTGCAGGATTGAAACTCGCAGACTTACAATCTAAAGGTTAAAGGTGCGTTTTTATTGATGTTTTGAAGGATTTAAGGCAGGAGGATAGTCTGGTGAAGCGAGGCAAGGAGATACAGAGAATAGGGGCAGCGCGAGAAAAGTCCTGGAGGCGGGAGTGAGAGGAGGTGACAAGAGTGGTAGAAAGAAGAAGGTCGTTAGCAGAACGAAGAGGGCGTGTGGGGGAGTATTTGGAGATGAGAGCAGAGATGTATGGGGGTGCGCTGTTGTTGAGGGCTTTATAAGTTAGGGTCAAGATTTTAAACTTTATTCTGGAGGCTAAGGGAAGCCAGTGAAGTGATTGACAAAGAGGAGCTACCGACACTGAATGATGTGTACTGAAGATGAGTATGGCGGAGGCATTTATTATGGATTGAAGTGGGGAGAGGCGAGTGGTGGGCAGGCCAACAAGGAGCAAGTTGCAATAATAAAGACAAGAAATTATGAGAGAGTGTATTAGAATCTTAGTAGTGTCTTGTGTAAGGTAATGATGGCTAGATTAGTTAGGTAGTGAACCTGGCAGATATTTGAGGAATGACTTAATAGAGATGTTGAATGTTGTGCGAATGGTGAATAAGGAAAATAATATGGTTGAGGTATGTAAATGTGTAGGGTGAGTCGGGTATGGATGTGGGTCTAAGTATTGAGGCTAGGAATGTACTTAGATGATGGAGCGATTGATTGTGGCCATTGAATTCTGTGGCTGGACAGGACTGGTAGTGAACCTGGTGAGTATTTGAGGAGTTTTTAGGGAAGGACTTAATGTCAGTGGAGGGCTTTGAAACCTGGTTGGAAGGAAATAGAATGAGAGGATGAATGGAAATGAGAAGGAATTGTTGTGTAATTGGAGTGAATGGTGAATAAAGGAAAGAGATTGAGAACATGGTTGAAAAGCAAGTAGGTATAGCCAAGGTTTGAATTGTAATGAAAGTGGAAGTTTGATATGAGAATGAACCTACTTGGGGAGGCTTCAGGGATGTGAGTGAGTGGGATGACGCACAGTAACAAAGGTTGCAATGAGGTCAAATGATGATTAGGAGCTACGGAGTGGGCTGGCTGGGATAGGTGCTTGAGCCGTTGAGGGAGCAACTACTGAGAGCAGTCTTTGCATTCGAGTGTGGTACGCCAACAATGAGAGAGATATTTTAAGAGGGTGGCAGAATTATCGTGAAGGAGCGACTATAAGCTTGTGATTGGCAATGAATCTTAAGGACGAAAATGATGGTAGTGATCTCAGTTAGTTGATGGATGGGAGAGTTATGGTGAACCGGAATAGTAGTTCAGAAGATGATGAGGGGAATTAGTTGTGTAAGGGTTGGAAAATATCTTGCAAGATGATGTAGTGATGAGAAGCGACTTGTAGCTAAAGAATTAAGCATATACGTGGGAATGAGATGATGAGCAAAGTGATGTGCGAGGTGAAGTGGGGTGAATGAATGAGGAATATGAATGTAGATGGTGGGTACAAAAGCAGTGACATTGATTGATGAGAATACACTAGTGATGGACCAGGCTTGCGTGAGATGAATGGATAATTGAGGGTGGCGTCAAAGCCAGATGCAGAAGAGTAGAAGTGCCACATTAGAAGTAGTGATAAGAAGTAAAGAGAAGAAAAGGTTAAAGAGTGGTATCAGTGTGTAGTGAAAGGAAGAGAGTGAAGGAGAGATAAAATGATCGATTGGTTGAACTGAAGGAGGTGAAGAGGATATCAGTTGACAGAACTGAAATATGAAAAGAAATGTAAATAGTGGCGAGTGCGGGTTGGGAGTAAGAAGTGAATATGTCTAGGGCGATGGGTCATAAGGTGAGAGAGAAAGGTAATGGGCTGGCATGAGTGTGTCAAATAGGATAGATAAGTCTAGGATGTCAAAACCAAATACAAGAAAAGTAGGAGAAGGGAGGTGGTGGTGAGAAGGAAAGAGGGAGAATGGTGGTTGATAAAGGTAGAATGATAAGGCGTTAGTATCTGAGGAGCGAGGTGAAAGAAAAAAGGGGGATAGATTAAGGGTGGAATGCGGATTAATAGAGTGAACAGAAAGTAGGGTATGTGTGTTGGTTTAGGCAAGGGGCTAAGGGTTGAGGGCCAAATGAAACTAGATGTAAGAAGTAGGGTAGAAAAGAAGATGGCGAAGTGAGTGGAGATGAGGGCAGTGAATAGCAAATTAAGAATTATAATCAAAGACTTATGATGAAAGACGTCCGAGATGTGGTCCCACGATGGGCATGAATGCAAATTTGAGAAGGGCAAAATAGTGTGATGTGGAAGAAGGTTAAGATCAGTGGTGGTGACTGGATAACAGAGTAAGAAGTGGTTAAAGTGTGAATTGAGATAAGGAATAGGCAGTGGTTTGAGAATGGCCAGTGAGAAGGAGAAGTTAGGCATAAGAGTAGAATATGTGAATATGTGCACATTGGATGTAGGTAGAGGAGAGAAATATGTAAGGGGTGTGAATAAGGAAAGGAGAACTAGGGGCTAAAAAGGAATAATTAAAATGAAAGTCAGAAAAGGGTGAGGCAATAATACATCTAGATAAAGTAGAGCTGAATGGGTGAACAAATAGAGAGAAGGAATGAAAGAGTGCACAAGAGTTGGTGCATACACTTTATAGGATAATGATAACTGGTGAAGAATTGATAGTGCTAGATGGTGCTTGGTGTACTGAAGGGTTTGGAGTAGGCAGGAGGCTGGAAATGAAAGTAACTCCAAACTCTCGCAAGAAACAATATTTCGGCAGTGGCAGTGTGAGTGATCGATGGGGGAATTGGCGCAGAGTTGCAGAAAGGGGAGAGGCATGGGAGAGTGGCGAGAAGGGCCAGAATGGCTGGAAGGCAAACAGACTGAGGGTAAAGTGGAGCAGCAGAGGAGCAGTGGGAGATGGGAGAGAAGGAAAGGAAGGGGAAAATGGGAATGACGGCAACAGAGGAGATGGAAATGGAGAAGGAGCAGAGAGATGGGAGGGACGGTTGAGAGGGGAAAAACTGAATGGCCGCCGCAAGGGACAGAGAGAAAAGGAGCAAGGAGACAGGAGGAAAGGGAAAAAGGGGAAAACAGGAATGGCGGTAGTAGGGACAGAGGGAAAGGGAAAAGGAACAGAAACAAGCAGACACGGAGAAGGGGAGAGAGAGTTGGTGAAGACAAGAACCTACAATGGACATCAAGGAGACAAGGAGAGCAGAAGGAGGCACAGCCCACACACAGGGTAGCTACAGAATGTGACTGCACTGAAGGACATGTGCAAAGGTAAGTGAGCATCATTAATTTTTAAGGGGTAGAGGGAGAGTGACCCTTCCACAAAACCAGGTAATTAACCTGCTTATATATGTTCTATATATATCAGGGTACTACATCAGTCTGGGTACTTAAAATCATATATTAGTTTGCCAAGAGATGTAGTATATGAAGTATAAATGTGTACAAGTATAGACACCAACCTCCCTATTAAATACATTAAGTAATTCATTAAATAAATATAATAAAATAAAGATAAAATACAATGAAAAGATTAAAAAAATTAAAAAGACAAGAAAAATAATGACATAAAAAACAAAACTGCTGAAAATAAAAAACCTGCTACAGTTACAGGAAAGTAAGTGGAGGCTCAATCAGTACTCGGCCCACAAGCTAACATAAGATGGGTTGGGAAACCCTACTCTATGACATCCCTTACCCCTGGCTAATGGTACCCAAACTGCCAACACTCCTGAAGGTGACAGCCTCAAATGCCTTAAGGAGCCCAGACATGGTTAAGCCAGAAAGGGGGGGGGGGGGGAATTAGCTATACCCACCCTTTGATGACCCTCCAGCAATGGATTTGGATTTCACTGTTCAGCTCTCACTGTTCAGGTCTCAATGTGGGCACTTTCTTCTTGATGGAATATTTTGTCCTCTTCTTGCTTGATTAAAGCCATTGTCCTAATTTTTAGCCCAAGAAAATGGACCTCCACCTAAAAAACCTCACCTCTTTTAAAAAATGAACTTAACTAATCGGGCTTTGAGGAGGAGTATCAAGATCTACCCCTTCAGTGGGCTTTAATGTGATACACAATCCCTACCTGCAAATTGACACAGTTCTAACTATTCACTTTTTAAGTATTTATCTGTAAAATAAAATAATAAAAGTCTTCATGATACACACCATTTCTATGTTTCACAAAAAGAGCATAATCTTCATTTCCATTTATCTATTTTTATACACTTTTCTTATACAACAAAAAAAATAGCACATTTACGTAGGAAAACATTATGTGGGCATCTTTTGGGGATTTTGAAATTCTCTCCTAACTTGGACGGACATGTCCAACTCTGCACCACCCAGCTTACAGAGTGTGAAGTGCTGATCGATAGAAATTCCATGTATAGTAGAGGGGAAGGGGCTACAGGGTTTCATGCCAGGGGCCAGCTCCCAGGTTGCCTGTGGCCACCACCAGATGCTACCTATCGCCACACCAAATGGTGTAACTTATTGCACCATGTCTGGGCTCCTTAAGGCATTTGAGGCTGCCATCTTCAGGAGTGTTGGCAGTTTGGGTACCATCAGCCTGGGGTAAGGGATGTCAGAGAGTAGGGTTTCCCAACCCATCTTATGTTAGCTTGTGGGCCAAGTACTGATTTATCCTCCACTTACCTTCTTGTAACTGTAGCGGGTTATAGTTGTTAGGAGGATTTAGGGTTTGCTGACCCTTAGAGCACCCCAGCTTGGTGGGTAGTATCTAGTGGGTAACCCTGAGAAAATGTTACACTCAGGGGTATATAAGCTGCCTCACTTCTAACTTCCCATGGACATATCAACCTTTATTGAGTTGGAAGGAGGTTGGTAAAGGGAATCAAGTGCCAGGAAGAAACTTTTAGCTGTCCTATGTATTAAATGCCGTAGCCCAGGGGAGGGGGGCTGTTTTACCCACCAAAACTCCTGCCTTCAGCTATCAGAATTATCTCTCAGGATTGGGAGGAGCAGGGCTTCTTGTTGCCCAGTAGTTATACCAGGGTCAACAGAAGGAGTATCAGGAACACAGGATCACAGGATCACCCCAAAACCTCCTGCCTCCAGCTACAGTAACACACACCTGGATTGTAAGAATTTGGTCTGTCGGTGCCCAGCATGATAACTTGGACCACCATCAGTAAATCAGGAACATAGGATCACAGGGAAAGCCTAGTCAGTACAATCTTATCTTATCCTCATCCTGTCATTAGGGCCTGTTAGGTCAGGCCTATAAGAGTTAACTAACTGTTTACAATACTTTGATGTATCTGATCTGTTCTGCTCAAGGTAGCGGGTTGATAATGTAGTGTCAATAAATCTTGGTGCCAGCATGTTGGGTGGGCCCATGCAGCATGAGATCAGGGAAACATCCAAGATGGAGTCATGCTAGCAAGCATGGCTTGCCACATTCAAATTCATCTTCACAATCATTGATTCTAAGGACAATAATGTTTTCTTATTAGTTCTAATAGTTGCTGTACAGTGAAATGTGTAGGGTGAAAATGTTAATATGGTTATAAATTAACTTAGGAAAATAAATCTTGCAATCATTACTATTAAAACAAGTCACTATTATAAACATTACTAAATAAGTCACTTTTATCAAGTCATTAAGAATAATTGTTTCCTTTATGTAATAAAATTATATCAGCAGTGTTACCTCACTTCACTAGATAGGTTGGTATTATCTAAAGAGACTTGGTATAATAGTGTCATATCCTAGCATAGTCTGGCCACAACCCAAAAACATTACAAAACAATTCTGAGCTTAGCAGGTCCGAATACTCACAGACAAGGCTTCTGGGGAACCAGGGTACCTAACCAGGGCCTCTGCACAAAACTATATCACACATCAATGAAAAACAAAATGTCACAGTTCTTAAAGCAAATCACGTGTTCTTTGTAATAGCCTTTGAAGTTGGTAATCACATGGACTAGGGTCCCAACAACAACAGAGTCCATGAGTTCAGGGGCTGTTACAGTACAGTTTTGGACCTTAAAGGGCTTGGTTAGGAGGAGAGTCCTACCCTGACCCCAAAAAAACGGTTATGATAACTTCCACTTATGGCTTGGTACAACCTGTCTGTGTCCACAGCTAGCTGCTGATGAGACAATGGCACTCATCTATCAGCTACATCTTGTCAAGATTTGGCACAGCAGTTGTTAAAAAGATAATGTGAGTTGGAGTTAATAATATAAAAGTCTAGGATCCAGAATGTTTAGGTGGGGGGTTGGGGTGCAACATGAGTAGAGGAATGTTTTGACTAGCTAAATGCAATAGTTGCACCCTAAAACACTCTCTACACACAAAGTAGTGTCCCTAAAAATGGAAAGGGGCCTTATGGGTCTAAGGCATACAACCAGAGCTTGGCGAAAAACATCTCACAACATAAAAAATCAACAAATGGTAAAGTATTTCACAAGCTCCTTATGGCCATTATATTAACCCTATGATTCAACTGGTCACATGGCTAGTGTCCATCATACTTCAATAGCAACACCCAAAAAGTTCCAAAGTTCTGGGGGTTGTGACAATACACTTTTGGGTCCTGATAGTTGTTGAGGTCGCACCTTGGCCCAAAAAAGTGGGTTTTGACAAAACCTTCCCCCTTCTAAATGCATCATTGAGGTGATGATCTCCACTGGATTACTGCCGTCATGCTGCCATAAGTCCTTGTGGGTAGAAAAATTATAGTCCAGTAGGACCCTTAATTTAGGGTTTTAAATACTGTTTTGTGGATCAGCTTTTATAGGAATCAATAGCAAACCATTCCAAGTTCTCAGGCCCTTGGCAATCCACTTATGGCTGCTTGGCTTTGGCTGCAGCGTACACCTCCCTGGGTTGAATCACCACCTGCAGACTGAGATCCAACTCACCTCACCTGGGACACAATGGGGATTGTGTCTCAACTCTTCCCCCTGGCAGCATTCAGTTGCCAGCAGCCCCTGTCCTTCCACCTTGGTTATAGCGGATGAGCTGATTAGACCCTGCCATGGACTTTGGACTGGAACCGGGTGAAACCTGTAGGGACTTGGATCCTTTCCTCTGCACATTGGCTGGATTGGCTGGTTGCCAATCCTGTTAAGGATAGTGTCTCTCGTCAGTTGCCACTGGGAAGGTGATCTTCATCTGTAAGGGTTTGCTCCCTCTGTTGATCTCCCTACATGATGTTTCTTTATTAATGGATCAACCCAATCCCATTCCTGGCAAGCCTGTCGGTTTCATTGTATTGTTACTAGGAATTCCCTGCAAGTAGGCATTCATCAAGACATGGGGAAGATGGCATTTAGTAAGTGACTGTGTCCTAAGCACTGAACAGGAAATGGTTTTAATGCATCACATTTCCTCAATATTTCACAAGAACACAGCAATAAATAGAGAAGAAGTATTAGGTATACATAATGAGCTTATGAGCCAAACACCACTTTGTCAAATGAAAAAGCTAAAGATCACTTTGTGACTATCACCAAAGCATCCCAACCCAAGAGTCTACCCCATCAAGGCTTTTAGCAAAATATACAATAAACCTATGAGTTAAAGACTCTGAGCCTCATTTATCCGGGCTTTCGGTCTATTCAATTGGCGTCTTTTTGCAGGCTCCGATTGGGTTACGGCCTCCGGCCTCCAATTCATTGCGATGGTTAACATTGCAAGTTAATGCCCCTCCAAGCCTTTGATCTTTCCCGGCCACAAGAGTTCCCATGACTAAAATCGCTATTCAATTGTTCTAATTCCCCCTCTCTAACCATCCCACCAATGGCCTCAAATGACAAAAGCCACTCCACAAGTTCCGGGTTCCAAGGAGGTCTCGCAAAGGGCTTAAAGACATGTCCGGAGCAGTGTAAATGCACATAAACACACACTACTGTACTTTTATTAAAAGGGAAAGTGATGATAAGTCTTAGAATTAATAGCACAACATACAGTAGGTTCCCAGACATACGGCCTACATCCCATAAGATAAGGCCTCCAAATTGAATGAGGCTCTCTGGTTGTACCATCTGGGCATGCCCTTTGTGCAGGTCACTCTTTAATGTGAGATGAGAGTCCTCCACATATAATAGCTTGAATAATATTTTTGGCTAAAAATATCAACAATCAAGGTCAGTTCTATAACTTTTTTTTTATAACAGCTTATTGCAAATATCTCTTTTCATAGGCAAAGTGTTAATGCCCACCATCATCAGGACCATGGCCTTTAAGCCAGGATGGATGAGATCATAATCACAGCTATGCCATATTACAGGGTACAATTGTCCAGAAGTTGCTCAATATCCTGATGACATGATCTTCATAGGTAAGAGGTGGGTAACAGGTGCAGGGTCCCTACAGGGTAAAGTAGAAGAAAACATTCTTTTTTTTTTCTTTTGAGAATAAACAGACTTGACAATGTCTTAATGAACTCCCTAGAAATGTAAGAGCTGTGAGGTTTGTGAGGTGGAGCTGAGTCTTGTGAGTGACATACACTGTAAGATAAAGACAGAAAGGAACCAAAGACTGGAACAGCTGGCACCAGATTGGCATTGGCCGTAACACCTGCAGCATCGTTCCCGGTAAGTCATGATATCTAACTGACACATGTAATTAAGAGTGATAATAATACAATTGTTAAATTATCTCACACTGCAATAGGCATGAGCATGTCTGCAGAAGTATTATATTCCAATAGGCATGAGCAAGTCTGCAGAAGTATTATATTCCAATAGGCATGAGCATGTCTGCAGAAGTATTATATTCCAATAGGCATGAGCATGTCTGCAGGATTAATATATTCCAATAGGCACAAGCATGTCTGCAGAATTATTATATTCCAATAGGTATGAGCATGTCTGCAGAGTTATCATATTCCAATAGGCACGAGAATGTCTGCAGGGTTATTATATTCCAATAGGCATGAGAATGTCTGCAGGGTTATTATATTCCAATAGGCAAGAGCTTGTCTGCAGGGTTATTATATTCCAATAGGCATGAGAATGTCTGCAGGGTTATTATATTCCAATAGGCATGAGCGTGTCTGCAGGGTTATTATATTCCAATAGGCATGAGCAAGTCTGCAGAAGTATTATATTCCAATAGGCATGAGCATGTCTGCAGAAGTATTATATTCCAATAGGCATGAGCATGTCTGCAGGATTAATATATTCCAATAGGCACAAGCATGTCTGCAGAATTATTATATTCCAATAGGTATGAGCATGTCTGCAGAGTTATCATATTCCAATAGGCACGAGAATGTCTGCAGGGTTATTATATTCCAATAGGCATGAGAATGTCTGCAGGGTTATTATATTCCAATAGGCAAGAGCTTGTCTGCAGGGTTATTATATTCCAATAGGCATGAGAATGTCTGCAGGGTTATTATATTCCTATAGGCATGAGAATGTCTGTAGGGTTATTATATTCCAATAGGCATGAGCATGTCTGCAGGGTATTATATTCCAATAGGCATGAGCAAGTCTGCAGGGTTATTATATTCCAATAGGCATGAGCGTGTCTGCAAGGTTATTATATTCCTATAGGCATGAGAATGTCTGCAGGGTTATTATATTCCTATAGGCATGAAAATGTCTGCATGGTTATTATATTCCAATAGACATGAGCGTGTCTGCAGGGTTATTATATTCCAATAGGCATGAGCAAGTCTGCACGGTTATTATATTCCAATAGGCATGAGCGTGTCTGCAGGGTTATTATATTCCTACAGGCATGAGAATGTCTGCAGGGTTATTATATTCCTATAGGCATGAAAATGTCTGCAGGGTTATTATATTCCTATAGGCATGAAAATGTCTGCATGGTTATTATATTCCAATAGACATGAGCGTGTCTGCAGGGTTATTATATTCCAATAGGCATGAGCAAGTCTGCACGGTTATTATATTCCAACTAGCGACTTGCCCGTCAAAAAATGACGGTCAATAAAATTTAAATGTTGTGAAATTTGTTTGCATCTCCAAATGAGTCAGCTACATTTGTCCCTTTTTTTTTCTAAAAATAAAAACACATAATTATTTTTAACTTTTTATTTTTTAACTTTCAACTTATATTTCCCAAACATTAAACTTTGTAACATGCAACTTGTATATGAAACATTTGTGCAACATTTTGTTACCAATACTAACACTTTTCAATACATATTTATCACTGAGTAACTGCAGATTATATTAACTTAGAGTAATTAAATTGTTTTAACAATAACATACTTTTTCTCATTTGTAACATATTTGTTAAACTGTTGTTAAACTAAATTAGCATTGAATCCAGAGGAAGGCAAACAATAAAAAACCCCTATTGAAACTTGTCCAATTGTATCAAAGAGGGAAAAAAATTAATTCCTTCCTGACCCCATTAACTGGCGATCGGATTTCTCCCTGAATCAATACTTTGTCTTTAAATAATACATTTTAAATTCTTACTAAATACTTAAACTTTATAGTAACAATACATATTTGACTATACAACATATATATTTACCCAACTTTTGTAAACATTCCAAAAACACATATTTAACATTTTAAATTGTAACTTCAAACAATAAAATTTAACTTTTGTAAATTATGGAAAAATCAGTGAATTGTTTTTGTGGGGCCAATCATGTAAATATAAAACTTTGAACCCATTCCAATCTGTTTCAGGATATTTTACTGTTGTTTTTTTTTTTCATTTAGTCCATTCTGCAAATATCAGATATATTTTCATAATTGAAATAGTGGTCCCCTGTTTAAAGAGTCCCAGAGTACTTTAATTTAGTACTGGAAGTCAAACCACTGTTCTCTATCTTTTTTTGTCCATTCTTTAGATGTTTTACTTGAAATATTGTTTTTGTGCAATCATATTGAGTCCCATAAAATGTTGGCAGTAAAATGAAACCATTGTCCACTATCTTTCCAACACCTCATAGTAGACAATGTTTTTGGTGTAAACACATCCATCGTCCAATAAATGACCTTGAGTTTCGTTTTCTTCAACATGCACTTTAATTTCTTTTGGATTAGTGCACCTTGAAAAAGCCACATAGAGTTGTCCATGTGCAAAAACTGGTTCCTTTAAAAAAATCCCAACTGACTTAAAAGTTTGTCCTTGGGATTTATTAATGGTCATAGCAAATGCCATGATAACTGGAAATTGTCTCCGTTGAAGGACAAAGGGCAAACCACTCTCACTTGGAGCTAAATCAATTCTTGGTATAAAAACTCGTTCACCTTTATGGGTCCCAGTTATAATTTCTGCATGTATAAAATGATCTTTTAACTCATGCACAATTAATCGGGTCCCATTACAAAGTCCTTTTTTTGGATTCATATTTCGCAATAACATAACAATTGCACCTTTTTTCAATTGTAAAATATGTGGGGGCATTCCAGATGGTGTTAACGAATTAATAAATTCGATAGTAAAATTCGATTCACTGTCTTTATCATCTGACAGAATCGAATCTGCACTGTAATAATTCTTTTGTGGGGCATTGATGTATTTTAAAATTTCGTTATTTACATTCAAGGCATCGATATTTTTTGATGTTAATATTACTTTGTTTGCAATGTCTGTGTAATCCTCATTATTAAGAGTGTTTAGGAATATGGCTGATATGAGTGATTCATTGCAAACCATTTCTGATGGAATTTCAATGGTATCATTTGGTAAATGCTGTATTTCTGGATGTTTTCCATCTCCGATTTTAATGAGCCAGTCATTGAATTCCTTTTGGCCTTCAGATCTCATATTTAATTCTAATTTGAGATGTGTAAATATTTGCCACAGTTTACTGGTCTTGATACATGTTTCAATGATCTCTATTCTATTTCCGTGTGGCACAACAGGTAATGTTTGCCTAAAATCGCCTCCTAACAGCATCACCTTTCCACCAAATGGCAACTTATTATCCATCACTTCTTTTAAGAATCTGTCAATACATTGCAGTGCATGACATGACATCATTGTTGCCTCGTCTATGATAATTAGTTTAGTTAGTTTGAATTTTTTTGCTTGTATGGAATTGAGTCGAATATCTGAGACTGATGTTTCCAAAATGGGAACTGGCAGCTTAAATCCACTATGCACAGTTCTACCACCATCTAACAAAAGTGCAGCAATTCCAGTTGTTGCAAATGGCAAAGCTATCTGATCCTGTGATCGAATATAACTCATCAAACAATTGTACAGATAAGTTTTTCCTGATCCACCTGGTCCGTCTAGATAGAAATACCGGTCTTTGACCATTTCATCATCTGTAGCATTTGTGATGGCATGAAATGCTTCTAACTGTAAATTATTTAAAGTTGCCAGTTTTTCTTGGGTTTTTTGTTTTTGAAGCTCAGTGTCATAATCATCAAAATTGATGTCATCTATAAGTCCTGGATCTGGTAAATTAAAACTTGCACAATTTAATCCATGAGCCAACAATATTTCTTGGATTTCCAACAATGTTTTTAACAGAGCTATTGGTTCTCTGTAACGTTTCAAGAAATCTTCTGACATGTTTAATTTAAATGTTTCCCACAAAGTGAAAGCATCAGGTACATTGCAAAATATACAAATGAATGCAAATTGTTGTCTCATTTGCTTAGGCATTTGACATAGTGCTGCTTCTTCCAGACACCTCTCCCATTCTGTATCATCAGCTATGAAATTTTGATGTCTTGCAGCTAATAGGAATGTCTCATAAACTATGTCATTCACTGTACGTAAATGCTCAAAACTCTGTGCACCGGGAACATGTAACAGAAGTAATCTTAAGCTGAAACGTTCAATGTCCCTTGGACTGACGGTATAAATTCGTGGTATGATTTTATGGGTATCTCTTTTTCGTAGTCGCCATAGACCATTTACAAATACATAGTGATATGGTATCTCTATGTATAAAAATTGTCTGGCATGCGTATCCTGACAGTTTAATTTAAACCACGCAGTAAGCGTAGTATCTCTGTCTTCACTTTGATATAATGCAGTTCTTTCATTTCCTTCAGTAAAGCAAACCATCTGACTTTGAGGCAAATGTACAGCTAAACAATAGATAGCATGTGATCGATCATGCATCTCAAATTTCAAAAGGCGCCACATTGCTTCCGGAGCACTCACATACCGAGCATCTAAATAATTTGAAAGTTCATCGTGTAAAATTGGATTTTCGTTTTCATTTCCAGCACCTTGTACAACAACAGTAGCTGCATCATATCCTTTGTATATATATTTATACACATACTTAATTGATTTAATCGAAGTGCAAGCTTCCACATTGATGTGTGCATTGTACTTCATGAGCAAATGTGGATTGTATGGAACGACAAATCTATTATCAACCTTTTGGCCCCGGATAATAGCTGTTTGTCCTTGTGTTCTTTTATACAAAGGATATCCATCACAATTTGCATAAGTTTGCATTTGAAATTGTTTTGGAAATTCTTTAGTACATTTTTTATTTTCCATACATGGTGAATTCGGATTCATCTCTCCACATGGGCCATGAATCATTCTATGTGTAACAATCTCCCAAAGTTTTGTATATATTTCTTGGTCTGGCAATTGTGCCGAAATTACTGAATCCACTCTCTCTGCAGTTTTTAACTTGTCTTTTTCCTGCAGTATTAAAAGTATGTGAGCATGTGGCAATCCTCTTTTTTGAAATTCAATGGTGTAAACAAAAGCCACACATTGTCCAAATAAATGTGCTTTAGTGATGTCATGAATTAATGAATTGAGTTTGATTTTAAATACTCTTGCCACTAAATCTGGTCGGTCAGAAGTAGTTTGTGCCAAATTCAAATTCTCCTTTATCTCTGGCCATTGTGGATTACAGGTGAATGTAATAAATAAATCTGGTTTTCCAAATTTAGTAACAATAGCCATGGCATCATTATACCTTTCTCGCATATTGCGAGGAGATCCTTGGAAAGAGGATGGCAAAATAATTGCTCTTCCAGCTGGAATGTCTCTGTTGGCAGCTAAATCTGCCACATAATCCATTAATCCACAATACTGTTCTACTCGTAATTTATTTTGTTGATATTTAATAAAATTTAGATTATTGGCTTCAACTTGTAAATATGAATCAATAATCCATTGTTGAGTGAGTTTTCCTCCATGTAAAATTGGATTAAAACAATCACGGATAGCAGTTTGTGCCACTTTATATTCCAGCATGGAAATATTAGATCGAATACGAAGTTTAGTATTGGGATAACTTTCCAATTTTAATTTTGGTTCCCATCCTGGTTCCCCATTTGGAAAGAAAATGGGATATGTCATTGGATCTAAATTACAGCTTAATATATTGATATTAATAAATGGTTGTTCTTCATTGCGTGGATATATTCTAATATCCCGCTGAAAAGGTGGTTCACCATCTTCATTTTTAAACACCATAGCAACCTCATTTACAGTAGGTAAATTATATCTTCTCTGATCAGTGTTGCGATCTCTTTTTAACACCATATTGACTCTTGGTGTAGGCAAGTGATGTCTTTGAGCATGTTCCTGTTGTTCTTTTTCAAGCTGTGCTAATTGTTTGTATGCTTGACTATATGGGTTTTTTTTCATAATTTTATCCAGCTGTTCAAAGACTATGCGCAAACACTGTCTATTTTCTGGAAGAGTCATTCTTTGTTCCACAGCTTCCATCGTATCTAAGACATATAACTGTGCAAATTTCCTTTGCTGTCCTTCTTCTGGGTGTAAATGTGAAGTTCTGTGGTATATTTGACCTTGAACTCTGAAACAATAAGGACCATGTCCTGGTACATTTTCTGCTAATGTTGCACCCATTGAAGCAAATGAAATTGCACTGTTATAAGACCTTATGTTTTGTTTAAAATTATTATAATTTGGAAATGTTGGATCACTCATTATGCATTCTAAATAATATGGAAATGGGTGTCTTACTGGAAGTTTGACCTTTCCTTTCTGACAGCAACTAATGAAATTTCCGTCATAAGGTCTTTCCTTTATAAAATGATAGGCCCCGCAAAACTAACAAACCACATTAAGTAATCCACAATAATGAGTATCTACTTCTACTGCAGTAGTAAACACATTATCATGCATTTCTTCAACATAAATATCAGACCCACATTCTATATGTACATTTTTTTCTTGTGTGTCTACATTCAAGTCATTCTGCAAAATAGAATCATTGCACAATGGTTCAGAGAGATGTTTTTCTTTACTTTTACGTTTCTTGGAAGCCCCAACACACTCACTTGCGGCTTTCTTACTCATCTTTCTTTTATTTAAAAGTCTCTGTCGATCTTCTTCTCGCAAGCGTTGTGAAGTCTCCGGTGTCTGAGCATCTCTCCACCTTTGCTTCCTTTCCCTTGCCATTTTTCTTTTGCGTTCAACTTTGTCTTCTCCATTGTCCGCCATGTTAATCTGTAATTGTAAATAGAAATGCAATTATTGTTTATTCTTTGTTTTGTCTACATTTTTTTTCCTTTTTGTACTGTTCGATGAAAGTAGATAAATAAACTAATAAAACATTTTCAATTGTTGCACTTTAGACTGAAAGAAATGAAACCATTTTTTAAAGTATTTTATTGACATATATGAAATCGGAAATAGCTGCACATATCTATCTTTATATTATTAATCCTTCAATGACATTCCTTCTTGATTGAATTCACAGCATACCATCAATTTATTTTTTTTGCAAGTGTTGTAAGCTTCTTATTTTCTTTAAATATTATTATTAATTAGTATTGTCTTTTCATGATTTTTCATTTTTTGAGTAAATATCATACATTAAATGACTCAATAAGTACTCTCTATTTTCCACAAATTTAAATTTACACCAAATTCATAATAATAGCCTTCTTGTATGCATCACTACAAAATTAAATGTTATACCTGTGAGGATGATGTTGATGTTGTTCCAAGGCTGCAAACGTCACGCTGTCTGTTTATTCCCTTGCAGATCTGAATAAACTGTAAAATCAAATAGATAATATTTGTAAACTTTTGCTTCATCAATATCATTAAATGAACATATATTCGGCTACATTAAAAACCTCATAATTTAATTTCTGTACCTGTCCAAATGATCCTTATGCTGTTCAATGTGTTGAAACGTCACTATCTCTGGTCATTCACGTAGATTTCCCTGCAATTATACAAAATAGTAATTGATGTATAATATGTTACTTAATCAATGAGGCTTAACCTAACTATTTTTGCATACATTAAAAACCTGAAAAAAAAATATATCAATAAATCAGCATGAACACACATATGTAAGCATAGATTCTAAACTCAATCTTACTGTTATTTTTTCAATAGGAATCAATGAATAGGTCTTACCCTTAAATTAATGTCTGACTAAATATAACCTCAACACATCAGCATGGAGGCTTTTTTTTTTACTGTTATTTTAAAATGAGTATGTTACAAATGACTTCTTAAAAAAATGTACATTACTAATGAACTAATAATCAATTAATGTTCATTAATATTCAACTAATGTGTGACTCAATCTAACATTAACATTTAAGCATGAGTATATCGGCTTTATTTTTTATTTTTGGTTTATTTTATACAAAATATTGCACATTCTTAACCTTTGTTCAAATTAATGATTATTAATGATAGATTATGAAAGTTAATTACAATTCTTACCCACAGGTAATCACGACATAACACAAAATAGTTCTTAAATTAATGTACATTAATAATTAATGAATTAATGTGTTCCTAATTAATTAATGTACATTATGAATGTTATTAACAATTGTTTCACACAGGTAATCATGACATATAACCAAATAATTGTAAAATTAATGTACATTAATAATTAATTACTAAAAAATATTTTTTTATTGATCTTCTTAATTTTGATATTAATAATTAATTATTAATTAATAATGTACATTATAAATGTTATTAACAATTCTTAATTATTAATTAATAATGTACATTATGAATGTTATTAACAATTCTTTCACACAGGTAAGCACAATATTATTTTTCTATTAATTACTACCAATTTATTAATTAATAATTTTAAATAGGCACACTAATATTTTTCTATGACTTAAATTTCTTCTCTATTATTTATTAATTAAGTACCAATTTATTAATTACTAATTATAAATAGGCACAATATTATTTTTATATTAATTAACTTTATTATCTATTATTTATTAAGTAATTACCAATTTATTAATTAATAATTCAAAATAATATATTTACCTTTTTTAATATAACAATGCTGAAGCAGTATACTGAAGAGCTAACAATCTATTGCGATTTCCCGGCATCCGAAAACATCCAGTCAGACTGTCATCACCTGAGGAGAAAGTGTCAGTCCTGTGTGAAATGTGCCCTATATATAGGCTTTGTGACCAATGTTTTAGGCGGGAAATCCGCAGTTGCGCGAGCCAAATGCGTTGTTTTCGGCGGGAAATTCTATGTGGCGCGAGACAAAGGCGGGAATTCTGTGTTAATGCGTAAATCGGTAATCTCGTTTTCGTAAAATATACTCGTTACTGTCTTTTTACTCATTGTGCGGTTAATCCGCATCCTTTATCTCGTTGTTTTTCTAACACATACATCTGTGGCGGTGTTTTACGCAGTTCGTAGTAGTATAGCCTCGTTTTCATTTTTTTTGTCGGCCATTTTTTTCTCGCTTAGCCGATTTTCGATCTTTGTAACTCGGCTAAATCGATCTAAATTGCAGTTCCAACTAACTTCCAGACGTCCTGCCTGGTTCCCCATGCTGTAAGTGACCTTTATTTTATTTATTTTTTGTGTATTTAGTGTTTTTTTTAGTGTTTTTCTTCCGCCGCTTATCTCGTAATTTTTTTCACCTCGTATTTTTTTTTCTAATTGCTACGCTACGATGTAACGGCTCGCCTCGCTACGCGAGGCTCGCCTGCAATGAGCGCCTGCGGCGCTCATTGCCAAAGTGCTACGATGTAACGGTGCTACGATATAACGGCTCGCCGGGCGATGAGCGCCTGCGGCGCTCATCGCAAAGAAGTCGTACGCACTACGCAATAGAGCGGTTTAACGGCTCGCCTCGCTGCGCGAGGCTCGCCGGGCGATGAGCGCCTGCGGCGCTCATCGCAAAGTCGTACGCACTGCGCAACGCAGCGTGACGACGTCTCGTAGTTAGACAATTATAATATGTGATAGGCATGAGCGTGTCTGCAGGGTTATTATATTCCTATAGGCATGAGAATGTCTGCAGGGTTATTATATTCCAATAGACATGAGCGTGTCTGCAGGGTTATTATATTTCAGCTCTTCATTTTGTAGTTTTGTATAATCATTGTTATCAATACATAATCCATATTTATTTTGTACTAATTAATTATTATATTATTTTTTATATAGTATTTTCACTTAAATACATTTCATATACAAAGAATCATCAGCTCGCAGTGTATGTTATGGAATACATTTAGTGGAAGTAAATACATTTTCAAAAAAGATACTAATAATAGTAAAAAAATCTTTATTATTATAATCACTGACAATATTAAGGAAAATGTTGCATTTATCACAGCCATCAGTGTAATAATTAAACACTCTGCTTAGTGCTATTGTAATTTAAATAAATGATAGATAGATAGACTAACAGCCACATTAAATTCCATGCCGGTAGTGGCACCGGTACACCCTCGAACCCTGCGAGCTTGAAATTCAGCTGTTACAGAGCTATTACATTCAACCCTGCCACGACCAACGGGCCAGAGATGCAAACCCGTAAACCATTCTTGCGCACATTGGATGGGCGGCAGCGAACATGATCAATTAGTCAAACCAGTAGTTACGGGTATAGACGGAGCCAATGGTAAAAGAGATTATCATCATAAAAATGGAGGTTAGATTTCAAAGCCTTACGGGTTTCAATAACGAGTTACGATCTGACCAGAAATAATGCAATATGAATAAATCAATAAATATAATATTTTAGTCCATGCTAGTACTATTATATGTATTAACACATTGATTGCCGGGATCAATATAACACTGAAATTAGACATAATACAATTATTTTTTATAACAGATTTGATAGCTTGAGAATGTTGTGTTATTAGTTTTAAAACCTAACATCTCTTTCCCTTTAATTTTAAGTACAGTAGTGTGTTTATATTTACCTTTACAGTGTTACATATAGGTCTTTAACCCCTTGTGGGTCCTCTCTAGAACCTGTAGGATTTTTGGCTTAATTTGTGGGTTACGGATTGGAACGCTAGTGGATTTGTAGCAATTTAATAGCTATTTGCAAACGTAACATATACAGGATTGACAGATCAAAGGCTTTGCAGTAACGGAGTTCTGATTTCGACAGCCCGTAGGGTATTTCGGCATGTAACCCCCAGATCATTTGTGGGTAGCTGTATGAGGCCAATTTAATAGCCGTATGTCAAGCAGGCTTCGTTACGGGCCGTGGGTTTTTACGTTGGGGGAATTTAATAGGGCTGATAGAGTTATTGGACTGAAAACCATTATTTCATATGAATAATTTATCATGTGCCTGGATTTAATATAAATTACTTAATGATTTGCAAATGTGAAAAGCCATTAATAATATTTACGTACAATATATTTTTTAATATTTTTTTTTGTTATAAATATTTTAAAACAAATATCAGTTAATAATGAAAAATTCTAAATAGCAAAAACGAAAAAAAAAATCAACATAAAATAACGACATAAATAGTAAAAAGACCTATAACATCAGAGGGTCATTCTCATGTACATCCTATAATGTGGTTTACATAATACAATGCACTGCATGTGAAAATGAATGTTGCATTGGGGTACAACCAAAAACACAATTAAAACATTTTTTGTACCCCAGTTACCCAGAATGATCACTCTATCCAAAACCTGAAAATAAAAATACTCAGAGGTTATTTCAAACATGTCTGGAGAGGGAAACTTGTGGAATGAAGATGATTCAATTATTTAATAGAAAAAGATACTGGACTTAATATTGACTGGGGGTTTCTGTCACACTATCAGAACATTTTTGTGACCCTGCAATATTCCCTCTAATGCTTTATTGTTGTTTTTCTATTCCTCAATATGTGAGGATATTTATAGCCCTAAGTTATTGCTCTTATGTTTCCTCATCTCTAACCTGGTATACAGACTCACATACTTGACCTGTCAGGGCATAATTTATGATGCCTATCTGTATCCCACTCTAATCTCTGCTCTGTGAACTTTATCATGTGTTTTATTCAGTACTGCTTCTGACTCGATACATAGAGATGCAACCCTTTAAAGCTCATCATTTCAAGGAATATGTTTGTCTAATAAAAAATGACATCACTATATACTGCATTATCACATATATAATTGTGAGCGTACGGGCAGTTGCTCACGCTTGCGGGCTCGCGTAGCGAGCCCGCGGCCCTCGCGTAGCGAGGGCTGCGGGCAAGGGCCTCAGTTGCTGGGATGTTCCCGCCACTAACGTCGCTCTATTTTGAAGCTCCAGGACCATGGCTGGGAGAGGGTTGTGAGATAGAAGGGAGTCCTGGGCTGGTTTGTGGGGACCTGACAGGGGAAAAGGCCTCGCACTGCAAGCTTACCTACAGCAAGAGGAAGCATCCAGGACCTCAAAAAATGAAGTTACACCTTCATTTAACTCATAATAAAACAATTTAGACACTAAAAAATTCTCTAAGCGAGAGAAAAAATGGCCGACGAACAAAACGAAAACGAGGTACAGCAAAACACCACAAGAAACACGCAAAACACCACAAAACACCTACAGATATTCCACTACAGACGCATACCACACATTAGCCGGCATTTTAGAACAATGCGGAACTACACAAGTACGCTACCTTACAATTCCATTGCCGTCATTTTTTGTATTGCAGTATTGCAGTATATAGTGATATCATTTTTATTGGACAAACATATATATTTATTTTTTAGATATATATATATATATTTTTGATATATATGTTATATTTTATTTCTTAAACCCACAGCTTATTTGGATGATTATATTATTATTGATTGGTTTATGTACGTCTATGCTTACTCATAATGTTACTCTGCTAGTCACCCAGGACTATACATATGTGCTTTTTTATATAAGTTTATTTTCTGTATTGATAATTACAATGTGGCAAGTATTAAGAGGTAGCGCTGTACCTAACTCTATCCAGGGATGTCTAAATTTCAATGTTATGACAAAAACATTGAATTTAAATTAATATCCCCTTCAGGAGTACTTTCCAGTAAAATGTGGTGAAAAAAAAAAGTCTTACTTGGATGTAAGTGATGCACAGTATAGATCACAAATCACATCATCTTATTCTGTTCCAAAGGATTCCCTTTGATATCACACAGGGTAACATTGTGGAAGTTTGCAGCTCCCTTGTAGAACGTAATTTCCTTCAAAAATATGTATGAGCTAGAAAATAGAGGGTGGGGTAGAGAAAAGTGCACCACCTCATAGTACAACGTAAAATACAGGACCCGCATATATAGTAAAGAATAAACGACCAAACTCACATTTCTAGACCTCACAACATGAGGTATGTGTAGCGCATCCGACAAAGGTCCCCTACATGGGCCTCACAGGTGGTTACTTCTTCAGCGGGTACGTTTTCTTGGATAACAGCTGGAAGTTCTGATTAGAATATGTACCAGTATGCGTCAATGTGGGGTGTAATTGTGTCAATGTGGGGTGCCCCAGTAATTGCCAATTTACCAGGCACTCTAGCCACGAAGGATACACCAGTCTATAGGCTGATTAAAAATGTATTATGGTGGGACATTGATGTTTTACTAATGTTTTCATGAGTTTAAATACAGGTGACCAAAATGAGTTTGGTTTAATTATTATCTACAAGTGTTCATTGTTCTTATTGGTTCCACATCTTAAAAAAAAGTAAAAGCATTAAATGTTTTATATCACCTCACTGCTTTAAAATATTTTAGATCATGTCTTTGTTTATCTTGGTGACCTCATATCCTCTCCTAGAAATTAATATTATCAATTGATGTTTTTTACTATAGACATGGACATGCGCAGAATAACAAGTCTGGAGAACCAAACTATTGTACATGAATTCTTTCTTGTCGGATTCTCTGACTACTCAAATGTTCAATTTATCTTATTTGTGGTATTTTCACTTATTTATATAATGACTTTGACTGGAAATCTAGTTATTCTAGTTCTTATTCAGAATGACCACCATCTTCATACCCCAATGTACTTCTTTCTTGGTCACCTAGCATGTATAGATGCCTTGTCTTCCACTGTGACTGTCCCTCGAATGATTGTTGACTTGCTTTCCAAAATTAAGTCAATTTCCCGCATGGCTTGTGTAACACAAATGTTTTTCTTTCTACTGTTTGCGAGTGCTGAGGTTTTCTTGCTGGCTGCAATGTCCTACGACAGATATGTCGCCATTTGCCAACCACTGCATTACACCTCTATCATGTCTTGGAAAGTTTGTATCCTGATGGCATTGGGTGCATGGGTGCTTGGATTTACCAATGCTTTTATACATACCATTGGTACACTCAGACTGACTTTTTGTGGACAAAGTATTATTAACGGTTTCTTTTGTGACCTCCCTCTGTTATTACAGCTCTCATGCACTGACATTTTTTTAAATGTTCTTAATATATACCTTACAGCTTTAACTATAGGATCTCTTGCCCTTGGAGTAACCTTTATTCCATACATATACATAGCCAGGTTGATCTTGAGAATCCCGACCAAAGAAGGAAAACATAAAGCTTTCTCTACTTGTACCTCACACCTGACTGTTGTCTCTATCTTTTATGGGACTTTTTTATTCACATACTTTCATCCTGCTCCAACTCACCATGAGATCAATGAAAGAATAGTATCTGTCATTTACACAATAATTACTCCACTATTAAATCCGTTCATTTACAGTTTAAGAAATAAGGAACTGATAACAGCACTTAGAAAACTTACAGTGAAAACTCACAAACATTAGGATGAGATTTGCAGCTAAGCCTGATATCACAGAGATGGATTGTCTAATATTATATCTAAAAGTAAATCCCTTTTAGAGCTCTTACTAGAAACAAATTAAAACTTAAAATAATTATTTATTTTGTTTATGTAAGTTTACAAAGTCCTGGGTAGCAATATAATTCAATTAGTCCTGGGAGCCTGGAGAGTGACTGCAATATTATCTCGGTTTGTGATACATGATGTTTTTTTATACATATTTATGATTAGGTGTACTGAGTATTTATATTTATTATGTTTGGTTATACATTAGAGTCTCAATTATCTGACCTTTTATTATCCAACATGCTGGTTTATCCAACACCCCCATTGTATAATATTGTGCTGGATATCCTGTTACACTGATTGTCTTACTAATATACAATTTGTTTAACTTTTCCACCACTGATTTCTTCTTTATTTAATGTTTTTGTTATCCAACCAGCTCTCATTTCTAATTTAGGTTGAATATTCAAGACTGTATGTTACTAATAAACATAATTTCTGCCATTAATGTAAATCGTAAAAAAATATATGTTTGTAAAAGGATATTTTTTCTAGGAACACTTCAATAAAAATGTTTTTTAATTACCTCTTGTCTCTGCACAATCATACAGGGAGATAAAATCATGTAGAAAAAAGTGTTCTGCAATTTTAAAATAATAAAAAAAAAAAACTTAACTTCTATAGTAAAAAAGCAGGAAAAGCATTTAGAGTTGTTAATAAGGGATAGAATACAAGAATATGTGTTTGAAAAAGACTATCAGTAACTCATTTTAATAGTTTATATGAAGAGTTAAGTCCTAATCCACGGACATAAAGATGTGCCTGGTGTGTTACAGTCCATGAGGTCACAGAGTTGGACATGACTGAACAGCAAAAAAGTAGAAAATTGTAGCAAGGAAACTCAGTGGATGTTGTCTTTTGATACAGTGCCACATGGAAGACTATTGTGCAAACTAAGGGATACAGGAATTGCAGTAAATATCTGCTCATGGATTGAAAGCTGGCTAAAAAACAGGAAGAAAAGGGTTGTTGTAAATGGAACATACTCCAATTGGACTAATGTGGTAAATGGGGTTCCTCAGGGTTCAGTATTAGGTCCTCTCTTTTTTAACATACAACGCTAAGTTATGCAAGGTAATTCAATCAGAAAATTATGTATTTTCACTCCAAAGGGATTTGCATAAATTAGAGAAATGGGCAACAAAATGGCAGATGAGATTTAATATCAACAAATGTAAAGTTATGTATTTGGAAAGGAAAAATAGACATGCAATCAATATTCTTTTTTTTTATTATTTAACTAATTTTTAACAATACAATATATAAAATGAATACAATAACACAAAAAAAAATACAAAAACAATACACATTTGAGCGCTATGGTCTGAGTGCTGTCAGAGTTCACTGACAAAGAGGAAGGTTGGAAGGCTGAGGACAATTGTTATGCGTGAAGCAGGTCTATTCCAACAAACTGTCCTGGATTTCCCGGTAATCCCAAATTTTCCATTGAATCCTATTATTTTTTTATCATATTAGTTAACATAAGGTATTCATCATATTCACAATTACGGGATATGATATTGATTAGTTTTGACCATGTTGGAACTCTTTCCTGCTTCCAGCATCTCACTAGTAACCATTTGGATACTCTCAAAATTTCTTTACTGAATGCTCAATTTTCAGGGCTATATTCTGTAGGAAAAATATGGAGAATAACATTCTCTACATTAAGGGATGATCTTCGAGATCATGGACAAATTAACGGAACACATCCTCCAAAAGGTCTTTATCTTAGGGCAGAGCCACCACATGTGATGATGTGTGTGAACTTGGCCGCAGTTTCTCCAACACAGGGACTGTTTCGCATCACATGTGAAATGACTAATTGTGGTCGGAACTATATACCATTTGTTTATAATTTTTGAGAATACTTCTCTATATGAGGCATTTTTTTATATGTTTCCCAGTGAATCTGAAAGCCTTATGCCAAGTATCTATTGACCAAGTACAGTCAAGGTCCTTTTCCCAAGAGACCATCTTGGGGGTTTTGTCCTTTTATATAATTTGTTTCAAGATAGTAAAGCACTTGGATATCAAATGTGACCGGCCCACAGAGATCATTAGTTTTTCCAAAGCTTTATCTACAATATTAATTTTGAGTATAAGTTTATTTTTCAGAAGAAGTGTTCTTATCTTAATATAATCTAGCCAACATCTCTTTCAGAGTTCATATTTTGTAGTTGGTGAAAAGATGCCATAGCACCATCTGCAATTAATATTCGTAATGGAGCATATCTAGTGGTATCAGACATTTAAAGGGATTTGGGAGTGCTTGAGGACAACCACCTAGGTAACAGTGCTCAATGCCAATCAGCAGCTGCAAAAGGCAAGTAAAATATTAGCATGTATTAAGAAGGCTATAGAAGCAGGGAAGCAAATATAATTCTGCCACTATACAAATCCCTAGTGCACCCTCATTTAAAATATGGAGGACAATTTAGGGCACCATTTTATGAAAGGACATTTTATACCTGGAAAAGTACAGAGAAGGGCAACAAAACTAATAAGGGTAATGGAGGGGCTAACTTATAAAGACAGACTAACCAAATTACACATATTTTCTCTAGAAAAAAAAAGGGATCTAAGAGGAGATATGATTACCTTGTATAAATATATCCAGGTTGAATATAAAGCTTTGTCAGGGGATCTTATTGTGCCAAAGAGGTTTTCAGCTTAAAAGCAGACATCCTCTGAGATTAGAAGGAAAATTATTCCAACTTCATGACAAAGCCGAAAAGTAAGTCAAATAACATTTTACGGATCACTCACAAACCAGGGCAATGCCGTAACTGCAGAAAGCAGAACAAAGATTTATAAGAACCAAACACCACTTGCTGAGTCCTCCAGAAGAATTTAAAGTGACAGTATAGCATAAAAAGCATTACAAAATGATGGCATTTCAATATTATTTGAAACACAACTATTAAATATCAATATATGTGTAATTAAAAAACATGATGTTTTCACATGCACACACACACACACAGAGAGCCACACATACAGACACACACAGACACACACACAGAGACACACACACAGACACACACACATACAGACACAGACACACACAGAGACACACTCACACAGAGATACACACACACACACACACACACACACAGAGAAGCATATTGAGCTTGACTTGACTGCCAGACATCCAGGAGGTTATGCTTGAGAGGCCATTGGTGACTTTAGCTAGAAATCTTTCATTTTCTGATTTTGTTAATACTGTATTTATCCTGTTCTTATCCCTTGTACAGCCCTACAGAATATCTTGGCACGATACAAATAAAAGTTAATAATAAAAAAAAAATAATAATATCTTGTTGCTTGAGCAACTGGTGCATTTATTTTCTATCATTGTTGTGTTAAATATGTTGGATGTTTCGCTCCCCAATGGCAAATATAAACAAATAATACTGTAAAAAATGCAAAGAACAATTTGCCAAACATCTGGCCTCTGACCTAGGCATAGGAGTGCCCTCCATCCCCCAAGATAGTTTGGGTAGATGCTTTATCTCTGGCCTCAGTAGGTCATAACAAATTTACACTAGTTTATTGCTTTCTGGGGTTGCAAAGCATATCAGGTTTAGGGACCAAGAGAGAAAGGAATGTTGGGAAGGAGTGGGTAAGGTGTGGGGTGTGGGTGACATATTTATTAAATAGCTCTGTAAGAATAATAAAGTTCCAAGTTTGCTATGCACAAACTAAGGGTGTTGCTCGGCTGCTTTCTCTTCTTCTCCATGAACGATGTCCCAATCTGAATTGCTGGGTGCTGAGGTGAACATAGAGTTAGTTACAGCTGCCAGATTGCTCCTGTATACTACAGCAGGAGAATTAGGGGTGTACTGAGCCACTCGTCTCTGGGTCGTGATAGCGTAGTTTATTGTTTAAATAATTGATTGGCTATCTGAAATAAATACTACCTTTTGAAATCCCAACTGTGGTGGTGGTGAAACGTGTGGACATACAAGAACAAATTGGGACTGAATACATCCTCTTTATTGTGACTAAAAGACAGGCCAGTAACTTTCTTGCAGCTATCAAGTTATGATAATGTTTTGTGAATCTGAATTTTATGTGATGGATCAGAACACAATAGTCTATTTTTTTAGAAATAGAAAACAGAAAATTGGCATGTGCATATGTATTCACCCCCTTTGTTATGAAGCCCATAAAAAGCTCTGGTGCAACCAATTACCTTCAAAAGTCACATAATTAGTGAAATGATGTCCACCTGTGTGCAATCTAAGTGTCACATGATCTGTCATTACATATACACACCTTTTTTTAAAAAGCCCCAGAGGCTGCAATACCTAAGCAAGAGGCACCACTAACCAAACACTGCCATGAAGACCAAGGAACTCTCCAAACAAGTAATGGACAATGTTGTTGAGAAGTACAAGTCAGGGTTAGGTTATAAAAAAATATCCAAATCTTTGATGATCCCCAGGAGCACTATCAAACCAAATGGAAAGAACATGGCACAACAGCACACCTGCCAAGAGACGGCCGCCCACCAAGACCCACGGACCAGGCAAAGAGGGCATTAATCAGAGAGGCAGCACAGAGACCTAAGTTAACCCTGGAAGAGCTGCAGAGTTCCACAGCAAAGACTGGAGTATCTGTACATAGGACGACAATAAACCATACGCTCAATAGAGTTGGGCTTTATCTCAGAGTGGCCAGAAGAAAGACATTACTTTCAGCAAAACGCAAAATGTGCCATTTTGAGTTTGCAAAAAGGCATGTGGGAGACTCCCAAAATGTATGGAGGAAGGTGCTTTGGTCTAATGGGACTAAAATGTAACTTTCCGGAAATCAAAGAAAACGCTATGTCTGGCGCAAATCCAACACATCACATCACCCAAAGAACACCATCCCCACAGTGAAACATGGTGGTCGCAGCATCATGCTGTGGGGATGTTTTTCAGCAGCCAGGACTGGAAAACTTGTCAGAGTTGAGTGAAAGATAGATGGTGCAAAAATACAGGGATATTCTTGAGCAAAACCTGTACCACTCGGTGCGTGATTTGAGGCTAGGACGGAGGTTCACCTTCCAGCAGGACAATGACCCCAAACACACTGCTAAAGCAATGCTTGAGTGGTTTAAGGGGAAACATGTTAATGTGTTGGAATGGCCTAGTCAAAGCCCAGACCTCAACCCAATAGAAAATCGGTGGTCAGACTTAAAGATTGCTGTTCACAAGCGCAAACCATCCAACTTGAAGGAGCTTGAGCAGTTTTGCAAACAGGAATGGGCAAAAATCCCAGTGTTAAGATGTGGCAAGCTCATAGAGACTTATCCAAAGTGACTTGGAGCTGTGACTGATGCAAAAGGTGGCACTACAAAGTATTGAATTTAGGGAGGTGAATAGTTATGCACATTGACTTTTTCTGTTTTTTTGTCCTATTTTTTGTTTGCTTCACAATAAAAAAATAACATCTTCAAAGTTGTTCGCATGTTCTGTAAATGAAATTATGCAAATCCTCAAACAATCCATGTTAATTCCAGGTTGTGAGGCAACAAAACACAAACAATGCCAAGGGGTGTGAATACTTTTGCAAGGCACTGTATGTAATATTTGAGCATCACATACAAGCTTTTAGGGCACATTGAATTTAAAAGCATTGTAGAGAATTTGTTATAAATTATTGATACATTCCAGGTATTATTTTTTTTTTGGTTCACTACATTGTAAAGATTATCTGTCTGATTAACTGACTTGGCCTTCAACATTTATATGTCATGAAAATGTGTGCCATTTAATGACATTTAATGAGGAGAGTCTCTGCCGGCCCATATATTGTATATATTGTTACAATTCCCTATTGTATTATATATATATATATATATATATATATATATATATATATATATATATATATATTGTTTTTATTTTTTTAAAGGTGATTGAATCAAAGTAAATTCTTTCAGTGCACCAAATTTTAAATAGAGTGTTTTATGGACTTATCAGTACTAGCTTCTTCTTTAGGATAGTAGGTGGTCTATTTTTGGTTATTTACAGTGACATAGAAAAGTATTACATTTACTGGCAGAACAAAGAAAAACACCAAATTCCTCACTAGCTTTAGAAACAGCATTTAATACACTCAGTTGATCTTGTTTATTCCATATACTTCATATATTTGGCTTTAGTGGCTTTTTATACCAGCTTTGAAAGTAATATATAACAGGCCAATGGCACAAGTAAAAATAGTTGAAACATTTTCAGGCAAATCTTCTATAAAACAAGGAATGAGATAAGGATGTCCCTTATCTCCTTTGCTTTTTGTAATTGCTAATGAACCCCTAGTCATACAAAATAGATAAAATGTAAAAATCACAGGTCTAAAATTCTAACAGCAATTGTTCAAATGTTGTTTATTTGTAGATGACATAATGACAATAACAAATCTATGTACATCCTTGCCCAACCTATATGAGACATTGAACACATTTAGTAACTGTTCTGGCTTACATATTAATAACAACAAAACTAAAACATTAATCAGTAATATATCACCCTTACTCTAAAAACTGTTTTATTTTATATAAGATTCAATGGAAAGCTGACTATATCCACTATCTAGATGTAAATGTACAACACTATTCTGTAGATGTTTATAAAGGGAACTATCCTCAAGTTATGTGTAAATTGAACATTTACCCGGTATACTGTATTATTTTCATGATTTGCCTATCTCAACCCAAAAAGTTAATCTAAAGGCCTTTAAAAAAGGGATTCCATAAATGTATTTGGAAAGAAATAAAAAAATATTGTCAATAAACAAATAGCATATCTACGCAGATCTAAAGGAGGCTTTTCTGTGACAACCTTGCTATAGTATCATATTGCTGAACTAATTGTGCAGATCACAGACTGGCACAAAAAGGTGTATATGCCAAGATGGCATATGATCATAAATTAAATAGAGAAATCAGAAATCTGTGTTTAAACACTCCATTTAACTATGAAATGAATATAAGATAGAATCAAATCTTACTAGGAAACATTCTCTGTTGTCCACAAAATAAATTCATGAAACTGAAAAGAGATAAACAAATATTTCACTAGAGCACCAATTCCATCTACCATCAGAACTAGCGGCTACTTCTGTAGGGACTCAGCCAATGTTACTGGGCCTCATACCATCCACTCAGCAGATTCACTCTCCAACAGTCCCTTTCCCAGTTGCACCTACCATTAGGACTCAGCAGTCACTTCTGCTGGGATTCAGTCAAAGTCTCTGGACCTCATACCATCCACTCAGCAGATCCACTCAGCAACAGTCCCTTTCCCAGTTGCACCTACCATCAGGACTCAGCAGTCACTTCTGCTGGGATTCAGTCAAAGTCGCTGGACCTCATGCCATCCACTCGGCAGATTCACTCTCCAAATGTCTTCAGTTCATCTACCTTGTTTTCTTTTGCCTTAAGACCTGGAGCTTCACACGCCACCATTGTTCTGTCTTTAAACTCAAAGACTGAGCCCTTTACTTTTTGCCATATGTTTAATATATATAAATATATTTTTTAACTTTATACGTAATCCCTATATAGAGCTGTGGAATATGTTCCACAACATTATCTCGGAGGATTACTACTCTCCTTAAAGCCAAAATTTTTAGCAATTTTAGTTGATTTGATATATGTGACTGTCCTGCAATTTGTATATGACACAAATATTACAATGTATATACTAATATATTTTCTTGAGTTTAAGATCAATTTATAGACAAGCATGCGTTATGCAGAACCGGGTATACTTGTCTATAGATTAATCCTTGAACTCAAGAAAATATATTTTTCTATACATTGTAATATTTGTGCCATATCCAAATTGCATGACATTGTATCTTTATAGACAAGCAAGCAATTGATCATTGATTAAAAATGTTGTGACAGAATAGCATTATCAATAAGGAATAATGGAGGAAGGACATAATGTTACTGAGATAGCAGATGCAATGTCCAAGACTTGTACAAATAGAATATAAAAACAGATTGTTTTCACAAGTGTTGATACATCCATTTTTTTTTCTTCCTGTTTTACTATTGTTTAAAAAAAAAAAAAGCTGTTCTGCATAAAGTGCATACTTGTCTATAAATTGATCCTTGAACTCAAGAAAATATTTTATTCTTTGCATTGTAATATTTGTTGTCATATCCAAATTGCATGACAATAACACACATATATATATATATATATATATATATATATATATATATATATATATGTAACTACTAGATGGCAACAATAAGATTTCCCTTAATCTCATCTCTATCCATAGAATAAATCATACATTAATAATGGAAAGCTTGTCAAGTACCTTAAATGACAGAGTAGTTATAAGTAGTTGGACACCATGATCCTCATTCAATTCGGAGGCCACAAGTTATGGAGTATAGGCCGTATGTGTGCGGGCCTCCTGCAAGCCCGCAGGGCGCTCAAGTTACGGTGTTATTCAATTCGGCAAGGCAGCAAGTTAGGGCCCAATAGTGAATTCAGAAACCATGCCATCGTATGTAGCATTTGCGAGCTTGAACATGATCAATTAAGCAAGGACGTAACTCCCGATTAGAAACAACCAATGGAAACAGAGAGAGTTCGTCATCATTACTTCAATGAAAAATGGAGGGTGGATTTCAAAGGCATGAATTAACAAGCAACGGTTGGACCCCACGTTCCAGATATAATGCCAATAGT